>VZQC01003012.1:3351417-3440634 GCA_009823505.1 Rhizomys pruinosus | reverse complement strand
AAAAAAAAAAAAAAAAAAAAAAAAAAAAAAAAAAAAAAAAAAAAAAAAAAAGCCTAAACCAGATCTGGCAGCACACAGAAGCCATTAAGCTTCCAATCTTCATTTATGTTACAGCACCCCCACCTACACATGATGCCTCCACAAAGCCATTCTCAGACTCTTTAAGCTTTCACTCTGGCTGTGCCAGAAACAGCTGTCCTAAGTTATCTAGTAGGTGTGTTGTCCAGGCCATCCATTAGAAAATGTAAAATGAAATGCAGCATGTGACCATCACCAAGCTTCCACACTATGGCAATGCATACCTCTCACCCACCCAAGCAGAAAAAATTTTTCCCCTAAGGGAACCAACTGCAGAATACTACAAAGGTTTAAGGATTTGGTCCCAAAATATTGCCCATACACTTCCTGTCAATTGGTTCACTTACTCTTTGTTCCTATTTGTCATCCTTATTAGAGCAATTCACTTTAAACTGGGTCAGTTTTAAGGAGCCAGTTCAAAGATTGCATGGTAACAGCAGGAGAGGAAAAGAGAAATCAATGTAGAAAGAGATGCCTAGGGCCCATGTCTGTACACTGGGATTCCTTTACTATTTCAGATCACAGAGGCGGCCACTCCACAGGTGCAGGGTTTCCTACACCACCTCATACTAGTGTTCCTGCGATGCCCTGACACATCTGTTTTATTGTGTTCTGGTACAGAATCCTACCACTTCCTCTTAACTTACTGATTCAGTGAGTCCCATCATAGCTAGGTTTTGGTCTGTTTTAATTTTTTTGAGACAAGGTCTCATTATGTATCCCCACCCACATGGTCTTGAACTTACAGATCCACCTTGTCTCCCAAACACTGAGATTAATGGCATGCACCACCCCATGCAGCCACACAGCTAGATCTTCAATGTCTTATGGTGTAATGTATATTCATCTCCAGAAGTGATGAAGTGATCTGTAACAAATTATCTATGACCTCTAGTAGAAAAATAATGAGATTAAGAGATAGGGAATTTTTTAATGCCTCCCTTTATGAGCTCTGCCAATGTATGTTTTAGGAAACTTACACCACCAATCCTCAAGGATTCCAAGTTTATTTGTAACCCCCAAATTATGGCCATTGTCAGCATACACATGTTGAGAGCAGGAAAAGAAAAAAAAATCTGCAAAACCCAGGGACTACTCCAAGTTGAGATAAGACCAAAACAAAAAACAAAAAACAAACAAAAAACCCAAAAACCTTCTTTCCTGTCTCAGTTCTCATCATGTGAACAAGTATTTCCTTCAGTCTGCCTGGTAAATTGCCTTTCACATTTGTGTGGTTTTTGTACGTGATTCCACTGTTACATGGCCTCCGAATATAATATATTAAGTGATATCTAGTATTCCTTAGTGCAAAAAGGCTATGCTATTTTTTTAAATTTGTTTTAAATTTTATTTATTTATATATGTGTATGAATGTACTGTCTGCATGCAAGTTTGTGCACCCGTGTCGTGCAATGCCGCAGAGGTCAGAAGAGGGTGTCGGGTTCCCCTGGAACTGGAGTTTCAGACGGTTCTCGGCCGCCATGTGGGTGCTGGGGATTGAACCCGGGTCCTCTGTAAGAGCGGTCGGCGCTCTTAACCACTAGGCCATCTCTCCAGCCCCAAGGCTATGCTATTATTATCTTATGGCTAAATATGTGTAGATAAGCTTTGTACAAGCTTTACTGGCAGATTTCAATGTTAATGTAATAATGCATCATTACACAGAAACATGTAAGGCAAAATTATGTGATTACATACTGAAAACATAATGAGAAGCTCACAGAACTTAATCCTGTATAATCCTTACAGACAGTAGTTCAGTGTTCAAAGGAACTTCATAGTCCTGTGAACAAAGTTGCAGTAACAAAAAATTTTATTTTTATATCCCTATCAACAACATACGAACTACCTGGCATGCCACATATATTGTGACACTGTTGTTAGTACTTAATACAGGAGAGTCCAAGCTGCCCCTCCAACTATATGGGTCATGTTGGAATCTTCAGTCTAAAACAGATACAGAATCAAAAACAGAATAAACGGTCTATCTGCTGTCTGTAACAACTGCATAGACATGTCATTTGAAAACATGAAGTCCACACTTTTGAAAAGCTTTGGTCATTGGATATACAAGAATGAAATCTTGGTTTTAATTTCCGTGGCTACTCAACATTAAAGGAATTAGTACTCAGAGGCACTGGGTACTTCATTCATACTTGTTGCTGCTGCTGCTGCTGCTGTTGCTGCTGCTGTTGCTGCTGCTGCTGCTGTTGCTGCTGCTGCTGCCGCTGCTGGTTGGCTTTCTGTTTGGCACGGCGCTCAAGAAACTGCTTGGCAAACTCCTTGGCTTCAGAAGTATCTCCTAAATAGGCCCTGATATAGTCATGGACTTCATAAGGAGATTCTACTTCTTTCAAGAAAGAAACAAATGTGGGAACTGCAACATGGGAGGGAATAAGATATAAGACAGTGACAATAAAACAAAGACCATGCATGAAGAAAATTCAGCCTCGGGTTTTAATATATGCCATTTAACACAGGCATTAGCAAAAGAAACCTGAAAGCTATGCAGCTGTTGTGGTGGACATTCTTTCATCTATTTTATACAAATGAGAAAGTATCACCACAATGCCCCAAATTATCAGAAATAACAGTGCTGAACAAAGACACACCATACATAATTTTGCTAAATGTTACATTGGGTGAAACTAAACTACGTTGATGAAAAAGTTACTTGTCTAAGAATAAAGCAATTTGGGGATTCATTCCTTCTTTAATTTAATCAATAATTTATTATGTATTATCGTGTGTCAAGTACCATGACAGTTACTAAAGATACAGCTATATCCTCTGGATCCTGAAATTTGCTGAGATATTAGGTATTTAGAGAGCAATCAAATGGAAAATGTGTGGTTGCAGAGAAAAAGCACAAACACCAGGGTTAGACAGACATGGGTTTAAAACTAGATTCTGAAGTCTGCTGGCTGTGTGACCTTGATGAGTTACTTAACCATTCTGAGCCTCTGTTTCCTAATTTATAAAATGGGGATAATACCACCTACCTTGTCCTTATAAAAATATCTTGGAATTTTACTGCACAAATCAAGTAACTGGGATAACATATGTTAGCCCCAGCTAGTGCCTAGCACATGGTAGGTGCTTAATGGATGGTAGCCACTACTAGTATGTACAGCTACTGTCTATGTAGGCCTTTTGACCATTAAATAATGTTCCAATGTTGCAAAGGACCCTTTCAATTCTTTTACTACTCTGTTTTTAACGGATTCTTGGCTTTAGGCCAGATATCAGAGGGAGACTACCTCACCTTGTTCTATCATCTATAGAAATCCCATCTACAGTTTTAATGAACAATCACTACTCAAATATCCAGGGATGGGGATACTTCCATCTACAAGAGACAGTTCTCTGCCAACTACTCACTGTTTACTAACAAGTTTTCTTCAAATTATGCTGAAACCTTTCATTTCTATGTGTAGTCTTACTCCATACAAAAACGTCTACTTCCTCTATCACAATTTCTATGACTTCCCCAAAGATAGAGAATAACGCCACATCACCTCAGTATTCTCCTGACCAGGCTGACTCTGGTCCCTCACCATGGCATTTACACTTCTCTTAAACATTATAATACAGCCGGCAATGTCTCCCATAAAATGGCTAACAGGGAACTATACGATGTCCTTTGTCCTATACATACCATTAAGGTAGCCTGAGATGGCATAACCACTTATTATCTAGTTGAACATAATTTTATAGGCCTTTTCTAGCAAGTATTAAGTTTTTAATGGCAGGTGCAGGACTTGATCTCCACAGATTTCAACTCCTGTGATGGGGTTAATTGTTCCAATCTGCCAACCTCTTTGTAGCTCCTGCTCTGTCAATCCACATGCTGGGATTCCCTTCCCAATTCTTACCATCCAAGTTATTTGCCGTATTAAGGGCATGAAGCATCTGTTCACACCACTGGGAAAATCCATCCTGGGCTTTATTTACTCCCTGAAAGAGCTTCAGCAACTTTTCTTCTTCTTCTACTTTCTTATTCTGCCGGTTAGACACACCTACAGATTTACTAAAGCAAAACAATAGGGCGATATTATATTCCCAGAAACTGTTACTATGTGATTATACTACAACACCATAAATACTAGCTAGGAAACACTGGATGGCTGGCCAGTGAGCCAATTCTTTGCTCCATAAAAAATTTTAAAAATTTAAATCAAATATTTGGATTGGATCAGATCATCCCTTAAAACCTAGCCTCAAGCTATCCTAGTTTGTGAATACAAGGCTTTTATTTAGAGAAAATAATGAAATTCTTCCTATAGGTTCTTAGGTAAGCTATTTAATTTACTAAGCCTCAGTTTCCTCATATGTAAAACCGTGCCATTACTTCTTTGGGTTTTGATAAGGAATAAACATAATTGTATGCAAAGGCCCAACACCATAGTAGTGCCTGGCAAAGAAACTCACTAAACTGACATATTTATTTTCCTTAGGTCCTCAATCAAAACGAACCTGACAACACTACCATTTATTAAGTAGTTACTATGTGCCAGGCACTTTACCAGTTTACAGTGTATCACTTAAATCTTTACAACTGCACTCATCAAGCTACTATTATCTTCATTTTACCGATGAGGGAACTGAGGCCCAAAAAAGGTTCCCTCTTGCCCAAGGTCACACAGCTAATAAGTGGTAGTGCTGGGATTTGAGTCCATGTATTTAACAATAAACCCATGCTCATTCAACAACACTGGCTAGTGAGGAAAGAAAGATGAAGATGAAATAGAACTAATTTGTCATAAAAATAAGTTTAAAGCTATTACAGAAGTATGTCATGTTCATTATAATATAAATAATTTAAGCGATCAGAAGCAGAAAGAGCCTCCAAGAAAGAATTCAAATGTAGTTGTACTGAGAAGAAAGCAATCACCATAATTAAGAGCGCAGATGAAACTACATAAAAATCACCACCCAACATCCTTTTGCCACCCCCTCATGTCCTGCCCAATCAAGGCACACAGGTGTAATCATCATGAGCCATACCTGAGACTGGCGTTTTTATTTTTATTTGTTGAATTCCTAGGTCCTACTTCTTTCACTGCATCATCCCAGAATCCCATGTTGGAGTTTTTAGTGTCAGCATTACTCCAGATACTACTGACTAGGTCAGATGCCCACTGGTTAGGAGGACCAGTATTTATAGAGCCCCAAACAGAATTCCCAATGCTGGTGTGCAAGTTGGAATGCTGTTAAGAGACAAAAAAGATTTTGGTTAACTATTAAAAAGAAAGTTCCCAATAGTCTGAAAGATCACCTAACAGAAGTCCATACAAATACATGCAGGAAATGAACGCACTGTGTTATTCCTGGCTCTGTTTGTTTGCTGGTGCTGCTGCTGCTGCTGTTGCTGCTGCTGCTGCTGCTTCTGCATCTGCCTGGCCTCCTCCTGCTGGATCTCCAGAAGAGACTTTGTGGTACCTGCAGGTTTGCTGACATTCCCCCACCCTGAGAGTTTCTGCTGTTGCTGCTGCTGCTGCTGCTGCTGCTGGAGAGCTTTCATCAATTCCCTCTGTTGACGTCTTTGCTATTGGATGAAAAGCTGGTTCAGGATTTGTTTTTACACTAGTTACAAACATCAGGATACTAAACAGAATATTAATACAGTGTAGCTAAACAAAACTCGGACAGGGTTAATATTTGCTAAATAAAGAGGTAATTGCAAGAGATTCTCCAAAGTACAAAGAGAGGAGATACAGAATTACTTCAATTCCAGGGGAATCTGACACCCTCTTCTGACCTCCGCGGCATTGCACGACACGGGTGCACAGACCTGCATGCAGACAGTACATTCATACACATACAGAAATAAAAATTAAAAAAAAATATGCCTTAAAAAAAATTAAGCTGACTTTTTGGTTAAGAAGAGAAATGAAGCCGGGTGTGGTGGCACACACCTTTAATTCTAGCACTCGGCTGGGACTAAAGGGAGACCGTGTCTCAAAAGACCAAAAAAGAAAGAGAGAGAGACAGAGAGAGAGGCTGGAGAGATGGCCTAGAGATTAAGAACTCCGACTGTTCTTGCAGAGGACCTGGGTTCGATCCCCAGCATCCACATGGCGGCTAAGAACTGTCTTTAACTCCAGTTCCAGGGGAATCCAATACCCTCTTCTGACCTCCATGGCACTGCACGACACGGTGCACAAACCTACATGAAGACAGTACACTCATACACATAAAAAATAAATAAAATTTTAAAAAAAGAGAGAGAGAAAGGCACAGGCGGATCTCTGTGAGTTCAAGGCCAGCCTGGTCTACAGAGTGAGTTCCAGGGCAGCTGGGGCTACGGGGAGACCCTGTCTCGAAAAGACACACACACACACACACACACACACACACACACACACACACACAGAATAGAATTGAAATAAATGTTTACTTCCCAAAGGTCCACCAAAATGTAAGTAAATATACACTTTTTGTTAGTTTGTATTTAGCTTTGAGACAGGGTTTCACATACATAAGTCAGGTTGGTTCTCCCAAGTACTAGGTCCACATGGCTCAGCTATACAGACTTTAAGAAAAACCATAAACCAGTAACAGATAAAGCAATAAAAGATTTTTAAAGCTGAAGGCAGAGCTAGAGAGAGCAAGCATGAGGACATTTCAATCCCTGAACCCTACCTGAAAAGGGCAGGTAAAGTGGTACATAGTTTATAATCTTAGCATTGAGAGTGGGGTGGATGGGTATAGACAGGCAGATCACTGAGGCTCACTGGCCAACCAGCCTAGCCTCGTTGATGACAGACAGGCCAGTGAGAGATGCTGTCTCCAAGAGGGGGAAAAAGGGTGAATAGTTCCTGATGCTGTCTTCTGGTTTTTTTTCCACATGCATATAGGCATACAAAAAGCTGGAAAGCAGGTAAGGTAATTACCCAGTGTAACAGACCCAATGAACTGAAGCCCAATAAAGAAAGCTAATAAACAGAACTCTAGAACTGGAGCTGGTTACATGGCAAACACAACAGTGATGCCCTCAACTGCCTCCCTCATCTTGTGCACCTGAGCAATTGTTAGTCTCTCTTACCCAGGCAGAAAACTGTAACTTTCCATTTGAGAAGGCCAACAGAGACTGGAAGATTATTCTTTTTTTAAAATATTTTTTTTAATTTTTATTTATTTATTTAATGTGTATGAATGTATTATCTGCATGTATGTCTGTGCACCCGTGTCATGCAATGCCGCGGAGGTCAGAAGCGGTCAGAAGAGGGTGTCAGATTCCCCTGGAACTGGAGTTAAAGACGGTTCTCAGCCGCCATGTGGGTGCTGGGGATCAAACCCAGGTCCTCTGCAAGAGCAGTCAGCGCTCTTAACCGCTAGGCCATCTCTCCAGCCCCAAGACTGGAAGATTATTCTATGGATAAGTTGACCAGCACAAGTGAATGCATGAGTGGGTACCAACATATGAGAGACACTCCCCCAACTAAACGGCCCAGAAAGAAACCACAACCACCACTAAAACGCCATCCATACAGCAGAACCTCCAATGATCTTTTCAGATTCTAATTTGTAAGTATGACTAGATAGTCCAGACTTACTAACACTTAACACATACTTCTGAGATAAAAGCCAAATACAAATACGATTTAGTGAAGTATAAGGGCTTAGCTTTCTAAAAAGTTATAGCAGATAGCCAGGTGTGGTGGCGCACGTCTTTAATCCTAGCACTTGGGAGGCAGAGGCAGGCGAATCTTTGTGAGTTCAAGGCCAGCCTGGTCTACAGAGTGAGTTCCAGGACAGCTGGGGTTACAGGGAGACCCTGTCTCGAAAAGACCAAAAAAAAAAAAAGTTATAGCAGATAATATCTTTAGAAAGTTAACAGGGGGCTGGAGAGATAGCTCAGTGGTTAAGAGCACTGACTGCTCTTTCAGAGGACCTGGGTTCGATTCCCAGCACCCACATGGCAGCTAAGAACTGTCTTTAGTGCTGGGCTGGGACTAAAAGGGAGACCCTGCCTCAAAAGACCAAAAAAGAAGAGGAGAGGAGAGGAGAGAGGAGAGAGGAGAGGAGAGAGGAGAGAGGGGGAAGGGCGAGGGAGGGGAGGGGAGGGGAGGGGAGGGGAGGGGAAGGGAGAAAAGGAGAAAGAAAGTGAGAAAGCGAGAAAGCAAGCAAGAGAGAGAGAGAGAGAGAGAGAGAGAGAAGGGGGAGGGAAAGAAAGTACGTTAGTTAACAGGACAGTATATATTAAAGGCTGACTAGAAAGGCTTAAAGATAAAACAAGAAAATACCCCTACCAAAGAGGATATAAACACAGAGAGGGCAAAAAGGAGAAATCAACATCCATCTAGGGCAATCATACAACTGACAAGAATT
Organism: Rhizomys pruinosus; assembly: GCA_009823505.1. Lineage (NCBI taxonomy): Eukaryota > Metazoa > Chordata > Mammalia > Rodentia > Spalacidae > Rhizomys > Rhizomys pruinosus. Next base: position 3,432,222 of record VZQC01003012.1, on the reverse strand, counting down.
ACAGAAAGGAGAACAAGAGCTGTACAGCACTAATACCCAGACTGAACAAGTTAGAGGGCCCCAGGCAGGATGCTCCAGGGGAGAAAAGAAATGACCATTACTTTAGGTTTCTCCATGTGGCATTGAATAAACAGCATTTTATGTTCTGTAAAGTATAGGCAGAATTAAAGTTCCAAAAAGTATGAATCAAATGAAAATACATGTAAGGCAAAATGTAACTTCTGGGAAGCAAGGAGAATGGGGGAAGGCATAGCTGGGAATGTAATTCAGCAACAGAATGTCTACTTAGCATTCAGAGGGAGCTGTGATTCCCTCATTACTGTTACTACTTTTTTCATTCAACAGAGACCAAAATTATAAGAACAATTTCTAGCCTTGAAAACAGAGAAACATTCTGCTTTACCTCTATTTGCTGATAACCTTTTAGAGAAAGGTGATTCCATAAGTAAAGTTTAATCTATTTTCTTTTGTTTTAAATAAAAGTGAGGAATAAGGCAATTTTAAGGTGAAGAAACATTTTTGCCCACTGCATGATGTTCACTACTTACATAGTAAACATGTACTGACAACTCCCAGCTCTCTTTGGGAGTTGTTTATGGCTGCCTAGTTAGGTGATCTACACAACCCAGACATGTTTTCAAACATGACAATTTGCATTCTCCAGCAAACTGACTAATCTGCCTCAAGTGCTATTATCTACATAAAGTATGTTCTTCCAGATGGCAACGCCAGGTCACTTTTCCAGAAGCCTTTGCAGAGCACTCTACTTAAGCATAGACAATCTATCTTACCACCCCAGTGTTACCCACAACTGCCATGTGCTCTCCCTATTCTTTCCTGATGGTCACTCTCCTCTTCTGGTACTTCTTACTCTCCAATGTGCCAACAGTTTATTTAATGTCTATGTTCCTTCCATCCCTCCTCAGCTAGAGGAGGGGTGCCTAACATCAGAGTTTCATCAATTTTACACTTGGCTATATTCCCATACTATAAATGAGTAAATACATGTCAAATGAATCCACAACAGGTCATCTAATGACAGACCTCATAAATTAATCATTTTCCTCTCCATCAAAAACTATTATTCCTGTCATCTCTCTAACTTTTTTCTTCTCTTTTGTACCCTGCCCTATCCTATGATGAACTTCAGAGTTATAAGATACTTTATTTTTGTCATATTACAAGTTTTTCTGGGGTAATCAGAGGACCCAATACTCTTTAAAGAAAAATGTGTCCTAAGTTCAAAACATCAAAATTTCAAAGGGATGTCTGAAGATTAGTGTTAATTATCAGTTGATAGGATCCAGAATCATAGGGAAGGTGGATCTCTGAGTAAGCCTCTTGGGGATATCGTAATTAGACTGGCTGACATGAGAAGACCCACCCACTCTGGAAGGCACCATCCCTTGGCTAAGACCCAGGAATGTATAAATGGAGGGAAAGAATTAGCAGCAGCATGCCCCCTTATCCCTGTCTTTCCTGACTATGGATGTGCTATGATCAGATGCTTAAGAAACTCCTGCTGCCTAGACTTCCCACAACATTGGAACCTCTTGAACTGTGAGCCAGAATAAACCCTTTCCTCCTTAAGTTGCTTTTGTCAGGGTATTTTATCACAGGAACAGGGGAAAAAAATAAAATTAAAAAAAAAAAAAAAAAAAAAGGATGGGATATAACAAAACTTACCTACAATTCTGAATAACCTATGTACTTTTAACAATATAGTATTTTTAATGTATTCTTTGAGAATTTCATATATGTATATGATGCATTTTTTTTAAAATTTATGTGTATGAATGTACTGTCTGCATGTAGGTTTGTGTACCTGTGTCATGCAATGCCACAGAGCTCAGAAGAGGGTGTCGGATTCCCCTGGAACTGGAGTTCTCCTGGAATTGGAGTTACAGACGGTTCTCAGCCGCCATGTGGGTGCTGGGGATCGAACCCAGGTCCTCTGCAAGAGCAGTCAGTGCTCTTAACCGCTAGGCCATCTCTCCAGCCCCTATGACAAATTTTGATTAAACAGCTCCTACTCCTCCTAACACTCTTCCCCCACCTCGACTTCACATCCTCTTTTTTATTTTTAGTGCCCATTGAGTCCAATGAGTGCTGCACATATGCACATGCATGTGGCCATGTGCACGGAACTATGTAGTTTTATTTATGAATTATTCTGAAAAGCTACATTAAAATGTTTAAGGAAACAAAACATTTTTGTCACCCAATCTTAATGTTATTTTTATTAAATCTTTTATATCTGCCAAAGTCACCAAATCATAGGCTACAGAATTCAGTAGAAACAAGTCAAATTCTGACATGCAGCAATTCTGACAGTAACCTTCACCTTTAGGACCCATTAGCCCACAATGTGCACAAAACCTGGAGCAAATAAAGAAAGATTGACCAGGCCAATCTTTCTTTTATAATTTACCTCTTCTCGAAGCTGCCGTTCTCGTTCTTCTTCCAGTTTTTGGATTTCGGCCAATGACAGTGTGGCCTGGGACTGGCATGCTGTAGTATTAGACTGCTGGCCCCACGTTGAAGAAGAGGGAAGCTAATGAAAAACAAGAAGGCAGGAGAGTTCCATCAGGAAATGTAGACCCCAGACAAGGAGACACAGCACGTGTGAGTCAAAGCACTAGTTTCCTCAACATTTACAACATTCATTTCATAAATTTTTCTCCATGTTATTCTCTCAACTGGTTTTCTTTTTCTGCTCAAGTTATTATTATTGTTCCAACCTAGTTTATTTTAAAACAACTAGAAATATACACATGCATTATTTGCTCCACCACTTGGGAAGCAAATTTGTTTGCCCAATATCAAACATTTACAAATAGCAAAAATGTCCTCAACAATGCTTTACATAGTCAACTGTTAACCATTTTTCTCAATATGGTATCAGGGCATTTACTTAAAAAAAACCCATCTGAGCTGGGCGTGGTGGTGCACGCCTTTAATCCTAGCACTTGGGAGGCAGAGGCAGGTGGATCTTTGTGAGTTCAAGGCCAACCTGGTCTACAGAGCGAATTCCAGGACAGCTGGGGCTACAGGGAGGCCCCGTCTCGAAAAGACCAAACCCCCGCCCCCCAAAACCCATGTTAGGATAAAGGAAGAACCCAGAGGGACCCTAACACAGAAAAAGGTGCTTGAGTCTGTGTAGGTAAAATAGAGGAAAAGAATGATTTCTCTACAGGAAATGACATACATAGAAGGCACTGGACATGGTGGTGCATGTCTATAATCCCAGTCCTTGGAAGGCTGAGACAGGAGGATCAGGAGAATAAAGGCCAGCAGCCTGAGATACATACTCACAAGGCCACTCTTGGCTACATAAGACTATCTCTAAAAACATAAACAGACTTATAAAAATCTAGATGCCCTGGTTCTACCAGACCTAATCACAAGGCAAATTCAGAGATAAAGCCAAAAAAAAATGACTATCTTTGCTGTCCAAAAACAGACTGCCACAAATTTTAATAACTGTCCACAGTCCATTGTGTTTTGAAATCTGTATTCTAGCTTTCACTTGCTTAAGCAGATGCTGTCATGCCTACTGCTCTCACATACTGCTGAATTCTCTTCCTCTGTCTTTGACTAGTGTTGGCAATGCTGAGCTAGTAGAGAAAGGCATCTCAACCCTCACAGAGCCCCAGTGGAACTATGAACCAAGCTTGTGTCTATACTGCTGCTCACATCCTATCCTCATATGTTTGTGCTTCTCATTTAAATGCCTAACACAACATATATCCATCATATTTTATTCTGTTGATGAACCAAATATCGGGTATATTTAGCAATAAACATTCATTTTTACTGCTACTGATGCCACCAACTGCCTGAAGAAAACATGGGACCAAGTGGCTCCTCTCAATGCACTAAGACTCTACCTTCATCTGTGCAAGTTGCTGCTGCTGCTGCTGCTGCTGCAGCCTTCGGAGGGCCTCTTGCTGCTGTTGCCTCTGGCGCATCAGCTCCTTCTGCCGCTGTAGCTCCAGCTCTTTCCTCTTCCGTTCTTCCTCCTCATGCCGAAGTCTGGCTGCCTCCTCTTCCATTCGTAGTCGGTTCTCTTCTAATCGACGCTGGGCTTCTTCTTCTTCCCGGGCCCATTTGGCAGCCTCCTCTTCCTTTTCAGGAAGAAAAATTTAAGTGAAACATTTTTTATTAATTATAGGGAAAAAAACGCAATCACTGTGAAAGGCTTCTACTATGATAGTATACAGAAATGACAGAGTGGAAACCCTCTTAGGATGACACAAGGAAGAAATGAGTTTTACAGGGGTCACAAAGGCCTGATGATGCTTCAGGATGCAACTTTAATGGATTATAGAGCTGTTACTTTGAAATTCTGTGGCAAAATTTTTGATCTCAAAGAGGCTCTCTATGTGCTGCTCTAATCTTCTGGAATATCATTTCAATGCTGTAGGCTAAACAAGCTTTCCAGGATATTGCACAAGAAGCTAAGAACAATGGTTACCATGAGAGCCTCAGCTAGGCCTGGAACCAAAGCAACTCAAGTTCACTAAATCACAAAATCATTGATTCTTGGTCTTTATGGCCCATAAGTCCTCTAGTCTTCCAAAACACCTCTCCTTAACCAATTCTTTACCTTCTACTACTTTTCCTTCATCTGGGTTCATTCCACTAAAATTAGCCCACTATGTGTTTCAGACCTAATGCCTCAATATTCACAGTGGCCTCATCTTTGCTGCATCAGTGTGCTATGCCTGCAATACTCAGCCTTGATGGAGTATTTTTGAGGAACACACAGGGAGATGTGAAAAGGGAAGGAGACATTAACCTAGCCACCCAGATTAGTCAGAAAACTGTGATAAGTATGGTTACAGACCATATAACCAGATTGCCCTTATATCCTGTTCTGCCTTCTTGATGATGAACTTTTTTTTGAGGCGGGGGGGGGGGGGCAGGGTCTCCTGTAGCCCCAGCTGGCCTGGAACTCACTCTGTAGACCAGGCTGGCCTTGAACTCACAGAAATCTGCCTGCTTCTGCCTCCCCAGTGCTAGGATTAAAGGCATGCACCACCACACCTGGCTTAAAGACAGTTCTTAGCCGCCATGTGGGTGCTGGGAATCAAACCTGGATCCTCTGCAAGAGCAGTTGGTGCTCTTAACCGCTGAGCCATCTCTCCAGCCCCTTGATGAACCTTTTAATGTTATAAGGTGTTCCTCTAATTATATTCCTTCTCTTAAAAAAAAAAACTTTAGGGGCTGGAGAGATGGCCTAGCGGTTAAGAGCGCCAACTGCTCTTGCAGAGGACCCAGGTTCGATCCCCAGCACCCACATGGCAGCTGAGAACGGTCTGTAACTCCAATTCCAAGAGAACTCCAGTTCCAGGGGAATCCGACACCCTCTTCTGACCTCCGCGACATTGCATGACACGGGTGCACAAACCTACATGCAGACAGTACATTCATACACATAAAATAAAAAAAAATAAAAAATAAAAAAAACAACTTTATATTTTTTTATTTTTTTATGTGTATAAGAATATACTGCCTGCATGTGTGTAAGAGCACCATGTCACCCAATGCCTGTGGAGGTGAAAAGAAGGTGTTGAATTTCTTGGAACTGGAACTGTAGGCAGTTGTTAGCTGCCATATGGGTGTTGGGAATTGAACCCGGGTCCTCTGTAAAAGCAATCAGTACTCTTAACTATTGAGCCATCTCTCCAGCCCACATTCCTTCTATTAAAGTATATTAATTAAGGTGATACTGTGTAGCCAATCTTGATTTTTGGTATTTGCATTACATATGCATTACCTATCTATCTACCTATCTATCTATCTATCTGTCTGTCTTTCTGTCTGTCTATCTATCTATCCATCCATCCATCCATCCATCCATCCATCCATCCATCTACCTACCTACCTACCTACCTACCTACCTACCTACCTACACACACACACACCAACACACCCACACACACACGTATACCTGGAAGACTCCTCCCTGAAGGCTAGGCTAGCTCTCAAAAGTATCAGATGGTGATTCACAGGATGCCAAGGGAGAAAAGTAAGCAATAGCCCTATCTAGCTAAAAAGTCTAAATAGATATGATCGACCTAGCAAGATAACCCCAATCGTACAATAGTGGCATTTATATCTTAGGGGTAACCAACAGCTGTCTAATTGGACTTAAGGCCTGCTTACTGTGAGGAACTTACATCTAGTACTATAAACCTAGCCAAGAACCTATGGCTGGAGAGGTCATAGACCCAAGAGGAAAACCTACTACTGTCATTTCCCTAAATCAGTATAGCTTTCAACTATATTTTAAATACTTATCCTTATACCCACAGATAAGTTCTGCTCTCACCCATCATCAAAGAAGCTTCTTTCTGCAGCAGTGTCTACTATAGAGATCCACATCTAGAATATATATATATTATAACCCCTATACCTAAAGCCCAAGTAACATCAGGGAAAGGGGAGAGGAGTGTAGGAGATGACTGCTGGAAGATAGATGTCTTCTAAAAATGACAGGGATGCTGATCCCATGAACTTTCAAAAATATGACTGTCTGCACATGATCTGCAAAGACAACACCAGCTGACATGTCAACATAGATGGAGAAAATTTTCATAAGGTCCCACTCCTAGATGGAGGGCTAGAGGCAGTAAGTGTCTGCCGAGGGAAGGAGAGTCAAGTTTTTCCCAGGACTGGTCTGGTGATAGGTTTCCCAATCCTAAGTGGTCAGACCTAAACACATGTACATATAAGCAATACTAATACTAACTGGACTCAGGTTTTTAAAAATATATACAAAATTACAGAAGATGAAGTCATGAATTCAAGAGGGGAAAGGGAAGGAGTTGGAGCAGGAAGCCAGGTGAAAATTATGTAAATATGCTGTACTTGTATATGAAATCCTCAAAAAATAAAAACTGTAACATTTAAAAAATATTAAAGAAGCCAGGTATGGTGGCGCACACCTTTAATCCCAGCAGAGGCAGGTGAATTCAAGACCAACTGGAACCTGTCACGAAAAGACCAAAACAAACAAACACCCATATTAAACAAGACAAGCCAATGTCTTAAGAGAAAACACACATGAAATATTTATTTAATAAAGAGTAAGTTTTCAGAACTTATAAAGTTCTGATAAAGATTTCACACCTAGGAGAACTAAAACTATAAAATTTTAGAGGATAAAAATAATTATTGCCAAAACTTAAATGTTTTAAAGCATCCGGCGTATATATAATATATATATATATANTATAGATATATATATATATATAGTCCAGAAACAGATCCATGCTTTTATTGGACTAATTTTGTGGTGGCACACAGCTTTAATCCCAGCACAGCAGGCAATCTCTTTGTAAGTCCAGCCGCTGAAGTGAGCATAGAACTTCTTATCTCAAAAACAAAAACAAACAAAACAAAAAACAAAACCATCAAATTAATGAAAATTTCACACAGAAACCTGAAGTAAGAGTGATTTTCCTTTGAAGAGATAAGGAATAGAGACAAAGTACACAAGCTACCTGAAAGTAACAGGTGACCTGAAGAGGTTTTAGAGAGACTACTTATTGTCCCAATTAGTATTTCCTAGCTTCGAAGAACAATTAGCAGAATAAATATCTGGCTACCTGCTTGCGTAACATATTCTTGTTTTCCCGCCTTTTCTTCCTCTTCTCTTCTCCTCTCCTCTAGTCTTCTCAGAGCCTCTTCTTGCTGCTGTCTTTCTTCCTCTTCTCGCTGTCGCCTTAGTGCAAGCTCTTGCTCCCTCTGGCGTCGAAGAGCCTCTTCCTAAAGAAAGAAATAAAGGAGAGTTACGGGGTGTATGTGTGAAACTCTGGGTCTATCAGTATCTGAAGAGGAACAAGTTATGTGCTGCTACATCTCTAAGAATAGTGAGGCCAGCCTGTGGCTACAGGAGACACCTCTCTCAAAAAGATTCCTTCCTCAAAAAAAGAGATAAAAGCCAATTGTATTTAAAATACTAGTAACACTGCAATACACCAGAAGACTGCTTGGGGTTTTGATATCAGTTACATAGTTACTGCCTGAACCCTACAGAGTATATTTGAATGGGATTTGATTTCTTTCTTTCCTGGCACCTTTAACCTATCTTTATTTTCTAATTTTTAATTTTTATTTGGCTACAGGGAGACTCTTACTTACTACGTAGACCAGGCCAGTATAGCACCTTACAGAGATCTAAATGAGTAAGAAAGGGAATATCTAACACTAGAACCATTTGACACCTATATAGAAGCTTTTCTCTCTCTCTCTCTCTCTCTCTCTCTCTCTATATATATATATATATATATATATATATATATATGCCAGAAACAGATCCATGCTTTTATGGACTAATTTTGTGGTGGCACACAGCTTTAATCCCAGCACAGGCAGGCAAATCTCTGTGAGTCCAGCCAGGACTACATAGTAAGACTCTTATCTCAAAAACAAAACAAAACAAAACAAAAAACAAAACCATCAAATTAATGAAAAATTTCCACCAGAAACCTGAAGGTAAGAGTGATTTTCCTTTGAAGAGATAAGGAATAGAGACAAAAGTAACAAGCTACCTGAAAGTAACAGGTGACCTGAAGAGGTTTTAGAGAGACTATCTTATTGTCCCAATTAGTATTTCCTAGCTTCGAAGAACAATTAGCAGAATAAATATCTGGCTACCTGCTTGCGTAACAATTCTTCCTGTTTCCGCCTTTCTTCCTCTTCTCTTCTCCTCTCCTCTAGTCTTCTCAGAGCCTCTTCTTGCTGCTGTCTTTCTTCCTCTTCTCGCTGTCGCCTTAGTGCAAGCTCTTGCTCCCTCTGGCGTCGAAGAGCCTCTTCCTAAAGAAAGAAATAAAGGAGTTAGGGGTGTATGTGTGAAACTCTGGGTCTATCAGTATCTGAAGAGGAACAAGTTATGTGCTGCTACATCTCTAAGAATAGTGAGGCCAGCCTGTGGCTACAGGAGACCCTCTCTCAAAAAGATTCCCTTCCCCCTCAAAAAAAGAATAAAAGCCAATTGTATTTAAAATACTAGTAACACTGCAATACACCAGAAGACTGCTTGGGGTTTTGATATCAGTTACATAGTTACTGCCTGAACCCTACAGAGTATATTTGAATGGGATTTGATTTCTTTCTTTCCTGGCACCTTTAGACCTTATGCTTTATTTTCTAATTTTTAATTTTTATTTGGCTACAGGGAGACTCTTACTTACTACGTAGACCAGGCCAGTATCACTCTTACAGAGATCTACCAGCCTCTCCTCAGATCAAAGGTGTGTACCACCACACTGGGTCTAGCCCTCATGGGTTTTGTTTTTTTTTTTTTTTGTCTTTTTCAAGACAGGGTCTCCCTGTAGCCCCAGCTGTCCTGGAACTCTGTAGACCAGGCTGGCCTTGACCTCACAAAGATCTGCCTGCCTCTGCCTCCCAAGTGCTAGGATTAAAGGCGTGCGCCACCAAGCCTGGCACCCCTCATGTTTTAATCAACTAGAAAGGGCTAGGGAGTTAGTTAAGAGCACTGGCTTAGCAGTTAAGAGTACTGGCTGCTCTTGCGAAGGATCAGGGTTTGGTTCTCAGCAGCCAAGGCACAACATAGGTGTACCTACCTACATGCCAGTGATATACTCACACATAATGTATTTTTTAACTCCCAACAAAAAAGTGTGCAAGTTATCAATAATAAATTCTTTAAAATAAAACAGTAAGAAACAAAAAAAAAAGGGGGGGGGAGTAGGCTTCACTTTTACAACATGGATTTTCTTTTTCTTTTTTTAAATTTTTAAAAAATTTTTATTTATTTTGTATGTGTTTGAATGTACTGTCTCCATGCAGGATTGTGCAACCGTGTTGTGCAATGCTGCGGAGATCAGAAGAGGGTGTCGGACTCCCCTGGAACTGGAGTTAAAGACGGTTCTCAGCCACCATGTGGGTGCTGGGGATTGAACCCGGGTCCTCTGCAAGAGCAGTGGGAGCTCTTAACCGCTAGGCCATCTCTCTCGCCCAACATGGATTTTCAAACACTCTTTTCTTACAGTTAAAAATGGATAAAAGGTGGGGGCTGGAGGGATGGCCTAGCGGTTAAGAGCGCCGACCGCTCTTGCAGAGGACCCGGGTTCGATCCCCAGCACCCACATGGCGGCCGAGAGCCGTCTGAAACTCCAATTCCAGGAGAACTCCAATTCCAGGGGAATCCGAGACCCTCTTCTGACCTCCGCGGCATTGCACGACACGGGTGCACAGACTTGCATGCAGACAGTACATTCATACACATACAGAAATAAATAAAATTAAAAAAAAAAAAAAAAGGATAAAAGGCAGGGTGTGGTGGTGCATCCCTTTAATCCCAGCACTCAGAAGGTAGAAGCAGGCGGATCTCTGTGAGTCCAAGGCCAGCCTGACCTACACAGCTAGTTCCAGGCCAGCTGGGGCTACAGAGAACTGGCTAAGTTATAAAGTTAAAGATTAAATTTCATACAGCCGGGGCTGGAGAGATGGCCTAGCGGTTAAGAGCGCCGACCACTCTTACAGAGGACCCGGGTTCGATCCCCAGCACCCACATGGCGGCTGAGAATCGTCTGAAACTCCAATTCCAGGAGAACTTCAGTTCCAGGGGAATCTGAGACCCTCTTCTGACCTCCGCGGCGTTGCACGACACGGGTGCACAAACTTGCATGCAGACAGTACATTCATACACATACAGAAATAAATAAAGTTAATAAAATAAAAAAAATTTAAATTTCATACAGCCAACAAATATGAGGATTTGAACACACATATAATATTTGGCATGGAAAAACAACGTAATGCATTAATGTCAAAAAGTGGGTCATGAAACAAGAAGTACAAAACAAGCATGTATCGCTGGGCATGGTGGTGCACGCCTTTAATCTTAGCACTTGGGAGACAGAGGGAGGAGGATCTCTGTGAGTTCCAAGGCCAGCCTGGTCTACAGAGCAAGCTCCAGGCCTATAGGGAGACCCTGTCTCAAAAAGGAAAAAAAAAAAAAAAGGGCATGTATCTACTTGGGAGGCAGAGGCAGAAGGACCTCTGTGAGATGGAGGCCAACCTGGTCTACATAGCCAACCGGGGCTATGGGGAGAGGCTGTCTCAAAAAGGAAAAAAAAAAAAAAAGGGCATGTATCTACTTGGGAGGCAGAGGCAGAAGGACCTCTGTGAGACTGAGGCCAGCCTGGTCTACATAGTAAGTTCCAGGCCACTCTGTGGCTACAGGGATACTGTCTCAAAAAGACAAAAACAAAACAACATGTATGTATTTCCAGCACACAGCTGGATGTTTGTACTCACTACGTTCAACCAATGAAGGATTGAAAAATGATTAAAAAATAAAAAAGCTATCCATACTGGGCATGCACAGATGGTTTTCTTTGTCATTATTCCCTAAATACTATGGCATAGTAACTATTTACACAGCATTTACATTGTATTAGATATAATAAATATTATATTAGGTACAACGAACATTATATTAGGTATAAACTTGAGAGTTAAAGTTTTCCAGAGCATATGCATGGGCTGTAAGTAAACACACAATTTTGTATGAGGGACTTTGTCTATCTGTTGATTTTATATTTATAAGAAGTTCTGTCCCAGGCGTGGTGGTGCACATCTTTAATCCCAGCACCCAGGAGGCAGAGGCAGAGTTCTGCATTCAACCTCCTAAAGATATCAAAGGATAACTATATAGTTACATGTGAAGACATCTGGGTTTTTGTTTTTGTTTGGTTTTGTTTTTTACTAAATTTTTGTGTATTTCATACAGAACATCTCAGTCCTAATCACCTTTACACCCCCTTCCCCATGGGCAACCTCCCATAGCAACCCCACTGTAATGGGGCAAACTAGACCTCAGTGGATGAACTTGCACTGAGGAAATGTCTGGGGAACACTAACTTGAAATAATAGGTCTTGGTACATATGTAGAGGTTTTTTTAGCTCACTTCTTTTGAAATATTTATTACCAACAGAACTGGAAAGGTTTACTAAGGGAAGACAAGAGGGAATAGGTCTTAGTCAAAGAACACGCATGCACGCACGCACGCACGCATGCACGCACACAATTTTGGTTTTGGTTTTGCTTTCTGACACAGGGTGTCTCACTAGCTATCCTGAAACTCTATGTAAACCAGACTGACCTCATTAGAGAGATCTGCCTTAACTGGGACTAAATCAGTCTCTGCTTGGGGCTAAAATTGTGTGCCTATGCCCAGCCAAAGATACATATTTTTGACAGTGTATCTGAAAAAACGTGAAGATGTTAAACATCAATATCATTTGGAAAAATGTAAATCAAAAGTATATTGAGATACCACTTCAATACCCAGTAGAAAGATCACTGTCTATCCATACCACAGCTCCTACCCCCTCTGTCTACCCCAGCCTTGCCAAACCTGAAATAACCAGTCTTAAGAAAGACACTGAAACTGGGCATGGTGGCGCATGCCTTTAATCCTAGCACTTGGGAGGCAGGATGGATATCTCTGTGAGTTCAAGGCCAGCCTGTTCTACATAGTGAGTTCCACGACAGCTGGAGCTACAGGGAGACCCTGTCTCAAAAAGACCCCCCCCCAAAAAAAAGACACTAAAGACACTGAAACCTTTATGCACTGAAACCTTTATGCACTGATACTCGGGATGTAAAAAATTTGAAAGCAAAATTCATGCATGATCTGGCAAATCCACTTCTGGTAACCACAAGAGTTGAAAGTAATGGCTCAGTTATCTGTAATCTTGGGTTCATATTATTATTATTGATAATAGCCAATGTAGGGGGCTAGCGAGATGGCTCAGAGATTAAGAACACTGAGTACTCTTGCAGAAAACCCAGTTTCAATTTCTTTCTTTTTATTAAGAACTCTAAAAAATTTTTATTTTATTTTATTTTTTTATGTGTATGAATATACTGTCTTCATGTAGGTTTGTGCACCCGTGTCATGCAATGCTGCGGAGGTCAGAAGAGGGCATTGGATTCCCCTGGAACTGGAGTTAAAGAAAATCAGCTGCCATGTGGGTGCTGGGGATCGAACTCAGGTCTTCTATAAGAGCAGTCGGCGCTCTTAACCGCTAGGCCATCTCTCCAGCCCTCAGTTTCAATTTCTATCACCCACATGGTGTCTATTGGCCATCCATAACTCCAGTTCCAGGGTATCCAACACCCTCTTCTGACCTCCTCAGGCACTGCACAACATGGATGCATTTACACACATGCAGCCAATATACTCATACACAGAAAATAAAATTAATAAAAAATTAAAAAAAAAAGAATAAAAACTTTCAATTCTGACCCATGCTACAACATGAATAAATCTTAGGCCAGTCACAAAAGAACAAATAGTGAAATGATTCCACTTACATGAGGTACCCAGAGTAGTCAAATAATAGAGAAAGAAGAAGAATGGTGTTTTCCAGGGAACAGAGTTTAAAAAAAAAAAGAAATGGGACTCCTTGCTTCATGGATTTTCAGTTGGGCCTAGGATGGTGGCAGAACACCTTTAATCCCAGCATTCTGGAGGCAGAGGCAGATCCCTATGAGTTCCAGGCCAGCCAGGGCTACATAAGTGAGACCCTAGATTAAAAAAAAAAAAATCTTAAAAAACTTTATTTTTTCAGTTTAAGATGATGAATGAAGTAATCTTGCAAATAAATGGACAGTGGTGAGCTGGTGAGGTGCACATTCACTGAGTGTATACTTACACTGGTGACACAGTTTTGCATTACATATGTTATCACAGGTAATTTTGAAAGCACATACGACTTTAAAAACAAAATAGAAATGCTATGCACAAAGATTACTTCAAATTTTTACCAGAAAGGGTAGAATTTCTGAAATCTAACTGCTTTATAAAATGTAGAACTTACTCAAAGTTACAAAATTGATTTACTGAGACTCAAGAATATCCTTTTTTGAACACCTGGAATGAGAATTAGATGGACCAGCTCACCTTTACTCCCCTTTCTTCTTCTACTAAATCCTTATTAACTCACACGAAATAAGGCTCAATGGTACCTGACTCCCAGGCCCCTCCTGCTATATATACAGGAGCTCTGCTTTCTCTCTCCTAAGCTCCCTATAATAAAATACCCCTTCCTAAAAACTCATACAACCACCCACCCACACCCACACCTATATCTCCTCTTCAGTGGGTGGAAGTGAGCAGATTACTTAAGACCCTCACCAAGAATCCAAGAGCTTAGTACCTGCTTCCTTCGGGCGAGTTCTTCTTCCTCCCGCCTTTTTCTTTCTTCCTCCTGCTGCCTCCGTAGGATTTCCTCCTGCTGTCTCCGTAGTTCTTCTTGCCTCTTCCGCTCCTCCTCTTCCCTTTTTGCCCTCACTTCTGCCTCTCTTCTTTCCTGCTCTAGCTGGGATGATTTGAGAAAATTCTCATGAACTTGATAGCAAAGACAAGCCAGCACCCTACCACCACCAAGGTGATGTCATCAGAGGCTGAGATGGGCAGATGCTGCCGTCCACTCAGGCACTTGGGCTGCAATGGGCAATGAAATCCTGTAGGGACTCATAAGCTCCAACAATGTCACAGTAATCACAAGAGTTTTAGGTTCTTCTAAACTAAATGTATGTTTCTCCCACTTTGGCCACCTCTTCAGCACACATTACATTACACATCTAGATGTGGCACAGAAAGTTGTCAATATGAGTAAATCAGAACCATCCTGAGGTCACCCCATGAAAAACTTTCTGACTGCAGACCTAACAGTGCGACTCTACAGACTTGATAACTGCAACAGAGATGCTAGGGATTAACTCAGAAACTACTCGTCTCATCATTGTTCTCTTTCAGGCCTTCACTTTTCCCACCTACTTCCTAAGGGTCTTGTGCTGGAAAGCTTTAGTGTCAACTTCACACTTGGATTGAGGGAGCATCAGCTGGGTAATTTCCTCCACTGGACTGGCCTATGCTCATGTCTGTGGGGGGTATTTCCTTGATTGTTGAGTGATGTGGGAGGGTACAGCCCACTGCGTGGGCAGTGCTACCCCTGGATAGGTTGCTGTATAAGAAAGCGTGGTGGCGCACGCCTTTAATCCTAGCACTTGGGAGGCAGAGGCAGGTGGATCTCTGTGAGTTCAAGGCCAGCCTGGTCTACAGAGTGAGTTCCAGGCCAGCTGGGACTACATGGAAACGCTGTCTTGAAAAGACAAAAAAAAAAAAAAAAGCAGGTTGAGCACAGGCTGGGAGAGCAGGCCAGCAAGCAGCCTTCTCCAGGGCCTGTGCTTCAGCTCCTGACTCTAGGATCCTGTCCTGAGTTCCTACCTTGGGCTCCCTAAGTTATGATGAACTGTGACCAGAGAGACACAAGACAAATAAACCCTTTCTTCCCCAAGTCGGTGTGAGTCAGAGTGTTTTGTCACAGCAATGGAAGGCAAACTAGAACAGCTAGCTCTCTTACCCAGTTTCCCCCATCCAACTCTACACACATTCGTCAATTCAACATCTAATCCCCACTAAAAAAAAAAAAAAAGTTGCTCCCAGGCTAACTCATCATCTTATTCCTCAGAGGTACCCTGGCTTGTAGCCATAGCAAATTACTCAACTATTTCCTGAATGTTCTCTGTATCAGAACTATGTATCAGAACTGTCACTGGTGCCAGGTGTTTCGGTGTATACACCTTTAATCCCAGTACTTTGGAGGCAGAGGCAGGCAGATCTCTGTGAATTTGAGCCTATCCTGGTTTATATAATGAGTTCTAGCCCAGCCAGTGCTATATCATGAGATAAAAACACAAAAACAAAGCAAAACAATGACAAAAAATTATCACCCAACTTCCTAACTGATTAGGGTCCCATATAATCCTGATCACCTTGTAATGTAACTGTGACTACTACTTGCCTGTCTCCCTACCCATGCACCACAGACTGGTAAACTCTCCCAAAGACTCTTTCATCATCTACATGTTCCCAGCTCAAAATACTAAGAAACTAGAAGATACTCAACTGGAGAACTGTAATATACAGATATTCCTAACAATGGCCCTTTCCACATTCCAGGTTCTACAAAGAAACTGTCACTTTGAATTCTTATAGCAAAATCCTAACAAGACTCTCCTGAAGGCATGAAAATCAAAAAAATCAGATAACCATCCTATGCATTGTTAAACATCTGTGTGGTGAAACACTAAAGCAAAACTCAAGGTCAGTTCCCCCAAGACCCAATAATGCTGAGCTTCAAGCTTGAGAACAACAGGAAATCACTATGAAGATTCAATATGGGAACTCACACTGCAGATGAGGAACCTAATAAACAATGTAGTAGGTATTTCTAATAGTATTTATAACAAATAGTCATACCACGAATAATGCAACTAAAATACACATATGACCATGATCATTAGTAAGTAAACTAATACTCATTAATTTTCACTGAGGTCTTTTTGAGGAGAAAAGGCACAATAAAAATAAAATATGAATGAGCTTATGCTAGGCAGCAGGAAACTAAAAGGAAAAAAAAATAACCAGCTAGAGGGAGAGAGATTAAATAAACAAAAAGCCCTATGTCCTACAGCTCGCCAGTGGTAGTGTACAACTTGAAGGGTTTCAGACCTTTGCAGCTTTGGCCTTCTCTAGTTGCTGAAGCTGTTCCAGGGAAGGGCCTGCTGTCGTAGCATCCAGGGGAAGATCCCATACACTACCACCTTCCCAAACTGGAAGACAAGGGGGAAAATGAGAGAGGTCAGAATAGAACACAGTCACATATCCAAAGGCATACTGAAAAGCGCTGCTCCCTGAACCTGAAATCAACTGTATTATACATTCTTGGGGGAGTTGGGGTTGAGGGGATGTCTTCCTATATAGCTCAAGAGAGCTTTGAATATGAGTTCTTTCTGCCTCAACCTCCTAAGTGCTTAGATCATAGGTATGAGCCAACAATACCTGGTTGTTTGGCTTTCAAAGAAACTAAGCCAGTGGGTTCTCATCAATACTTTTGAGACTTCTTGAAGAAAATGTAGTATAGGCACTTACTGAGGAAGCAATTTCATCTTTGCAAAGCACCTGATAGATGCCCCATCTTTACAGACGATCAAGCTTGTTTTATTTTATTTATTTATTTATTTTTTGTCTTTTTGAGACAGGATCTCCCTGTAGCCCCAGCTGTCCTGGAACTCACTCTGTAGACCAGGCTGGCCTTGAACTCACAAAGATCCGCCTGCCTCTGCCTCCCAAGTGCTAGGATTAAAGGCATGCGCCACCACGCCCGGCTGATCAAGCTTGTTTTAAAACTCTTCCCAGGGGCTGGAGAGATGGCCTAGCGGTTAAGAGCGCCAACGCTCTTGCAGAGGACCCAGGTTCGATCCCCAGCACCCACATGGCGGCCAAGAGCCGTCTGAAACTCCAATTCCAAGAGAACTCCAGTTCCAGGGGAATCCAACACCCTCTTCTGACCTCCATGGCATTGCACATCACGGGTGCACAAACTTGCATGCAGATAATACATTCATACATGTACAGAAATAAATAAATAAATAAATAAATAAATAAATAAATAAATTAAAATTAAAAAAAAAATGTTTAAAACTCCTCCCAAAGGAGCATGTAAGAATGTGACAGCTGGGTGTGGTGGTGCACAACTTTAATCCCAGTACCTGGGAGGCAGAGGCAGGTGGATCTCTGTGAGTTCAAGGCCAGCCTGGTCTACATAGTGAGTTCCAGAACACCTGGAGCTACAGGGAGACCCTGTCTCAAAGGGGGGGGGGGTGACAGCACCATGATTTCAGCTCCAGTGGTATCAAATTCCAAAGACCACAGATTTCAAGTAGTCATACAGTCTCTTACTGTACACCAAATAGAGAACCAGGTGGTTGTACACAGTCAATATATATTAAATGCCACTAAACTGGTTCATCTTGAAATGTACAGCATAAGTTGTATTTCTTTGGAAAAGTTGGTCAGGTCTCACAAACTACATTTGGTTTGGCAGACCAAAAAGAGCACATGGCCAGATAGAGAAGTAAATATAAAAAGTCCTGAGCCAAATGTGGTGCTATATCCTAGCACTCTGAAGTAGAAGCAGAAGTATGAAGAGTTTGGGGCTGGAGAGATGGCCTAGCGGTTAAGAGCACCGACTGCTCTTGCAGAGGACCCGGGTTTGATCCCCAGCACCCACGTGGCAGCTGAGAACTGTCTGTAACTCCAATTCTAGGAGAACTCCAGTTCCAGGGGAATCCAAGACCCACTTCTGACCTCCGCGGCTTTGCACAACATGGGGGCACAAGCCTACATGCAGACAGTACACTCATACACATACAAAAATAAATAAAAAATTAAAAAAATATATCACAGAAGTATCAAGGGTTCAAGGCCAGCCTTGGCTACATATCAAGTTCAAGCCTAAATTGGACTCTGTCTCAAAGGGGAAAAAACAAAAACAAAAAATAAAGGCTTCTGAGTCTATTTTCCTATTGTGAATGAAGTCTGCTGATGCTAATTTTGTCTCCTCTCTCTTTTTCTGTGGCAATATTTAACAGTCTTGCATTTGCAAGGCAAGCATTCCACATCCCTACATATTACTCTATTCTCTATATTCCTATTACAATCCATCTACACAAATTAAATATTATCTGTATAATTCTAATGGAGTATTTAAAAGGTCCTGACTGCATATAAACCCCCCAAAATAAATTGTTTAATGAGGTACTTAGAACTTCTAAAAACACTGAATATTTTAACTTTCTAATATAAATAAATACACAGAAAAGAATAATGTGGGCTGGCAGAGGGCTCAGTGGGGTAAAGGCACTTGCTGTCAAGCCTAACAACTTGACTTTAATCTCCAGGTCCCACACAGGAGAGAACTGATTCTCCGCAAGTTGTCCTGACTTCCCTATGTGTGCATGCACACACACACAAACCAATAAATAAATGTAATTTTATTTTATTTTATTATTTTTTTGGGGGGGGTTCTTTTCGAGACAGGGTCTCCCTATAGCCCTGGCTGTCCTGGAACTCACTCTGTAGAACAGGCTGGCCTTGAACTCACAAAGATCCACCTGCCTCTGCCTCCCAAGTGCTAGGATTAAAGGCGTGTGCCACCACGCCCAGCTAATAAATGTAATTTTAAAAGTATTATGTGAATAGTAGGAAAGTTTTCTTTTGGGACAGGAAGGAAGACAATCTGCAGGGTCAATGCTAAGAGAACTGCAGCTTGATGACTCCAACACTCAGAAAATTGTCAGTGTTTATGGTTTCTGACAATTTCACAAACTACTATCTCTTATAAGCACTAATGGTTAATCAAACATCCTACTTTTGGAGGTACCATACCTTACCAGCAAAAAAGCATTTGTTCCTCTATCAGGATTTTAAAAATCAGGTAGAGACAGGTAGATCCATCTCTACTGAACTCCAGGCCAGCCAGGGCTACTAGTAAGACTGTCTTGGAAAACAAAACAAAACAAAACAAAACAAAAAAAAAAAAAACTTTTTTTCAATTTAAAATATCCCAAATTCTAATTTTTCTGATTTCATAAACAATAATATTAGAGAACAAGAGAAAGTGTTCATGTAAAAGTAGGCATTTCTCTTCCCAAAATTCTGGGGCACCAGCAGTGTTAATGTGCACATTAATCTTTAACACAAAAGGAGGGCACCCTAACTCATGTTCTTTTATATGCTATCCACCCAATTGCCCCCACCCCTCCCCCTTCTGGCAGAAGACAACAAAAACAGAAGGGTTTCTAGAGCTGGAGACTTTGCTCAGTGGCACAGCTCTTGCCTAGCAAGCAGAGAGACTGGAAGCCAGCACCATAAAAAAATTTTTTTTTTCTATGTTGGTTACAGCAGCAAAAAACAGAATTTAATTCACACAACTTACATATTAAATATTCCCTACAAATCCATTTTTTTATTTATTAAATATGGAACTTTTTGATAATGTTCACTAACAATGGATCAAAATCTCTGGGATGTTTTAGATTTTTTTTGAACTGTACAATCATTATTACATTCTAAATCCCTGGAGTTCCAGTACAAGCAAAGTTAAGTTTTTACCTGTAGGCTGTGAGGCTGTTGGCTGAAGCTCCCAGATAGAGCCAGTATCTGGTACTGACACAGACCTAGTTACTGAAGGAATGATGTTCTGATCAGATGCTCTGCAAAAGGGAAATAAAAATTAATGTGTTCTTGTCACTTGGAAAATAAGATAAAGCTTTAACCCTACAAATAACCTAGTAATTCCCACCACTCAAAAAGGTTTGCATTTCAAGCCTGGCATGGTGGTGCACACCTTTAATCCTAGCACTCGAGAGGCAGAGCCAGGCGGATCTTTGTGAGTTCAAGGCCAGCCTGGTCTACACAGTGAATTCTAGGACAGCCGGGACTACAGGGAGACCCTGTCTCAAAAAGACCGGAAAAAAAAAAAGGTTTGCATTTCAGTTTTATCTTTGAGGTCTTCTATGCATTAGGTTAGCCAAGTCCTCAGACTCTCAAGAGTCCAATTTGCTTATCTTTAAAACTGAGACCTGCTGGACATGATGAGGCAGATCTTTGTAAGTTTGAGGGCAGCCTGGTCTACATATCAAGATCCAGGCTACCCGGGGCTACAGGGAGACCCTGTCTCAAAGAAGCCAATAAAATAAAACAAAACTAAACTGAGACCCAACCAGTAACCTGCTAGGCTATGGCTCACATGAGAAATGTAAAGCACTCTGATTAAACTGGACAGTATAGCTATGGGAACAGTAACTAGCACATCTTCAGGACTTAAGGCAAATATCTTGAATGAATATCTGGAATAGCAAGAATTATTTCATAACTGTTCTGACCATAGACCTTAATAGTTTTGGGAATCTAGTAAGTCATAACCCTACATGACATTATTAATTTTTTCAGATATTATGGGTAAAACTGAAAATAAAATCCTCTCCTATAATTTTTGCTAAAGGTTCCATGAAGCTATACCAACTCAATGTTATCATCACTCTTTGATTAGGATTCAAAACCACTTATATCCTCTATGAGTAAAAAGACCAAGTAAATGCTTACCCTTTTTAGCTAAATTATTTTTTCAGCTACGTTGTTTTAATATACATTACAAAGACATGTTTTGTAGAGGTATTCTGACACTGAAACTCATACATAGTAAGTAAAATTTCTTTATCCACCCCACCTCCCACCAAAGAATATCACTAACCTCATCTTCAGAGCCTGGAACTGCTGGAGAAGAAGAGCCAACTGTTGCTGCTGCTGAGATGACAAGGCTGCTTTTTGTTGAGTCAAAACCTGTGCATACTGTTGCCTTTGAAAGTTAAAAAAAAAAAAAAAAAGTATAACGTGTCTATCCACATATAATTCACTTGACTGAAACAGTGATATAGAAAAATTCAATTCATCAGTTCCTGAAACCACCATAACAAACAGTAACCGCTGGGTGTGGTGGCGCATGCCTTTAATCCTAGCACTTGGGAGGCAGAGGCAGGCAGATCTTTGTGAGTTCAAGACCAGCCTGGTCTACATAGCAAGGCCCAGGACAGCTGGAGCTACAGGGAGACCCTGTCTCAAAAAGACCCCCCCAAAAAAAAAAACAAAAACAGTAACCAAATAAATTTTATAATTCTATGTAAGTCACACAAAAAGATGCATAATTCACTCAAGAACATAGTGGAGAACTCTTAGTGAAGGAGATCCATATAAAATACACATATGATTTGTATATAAAATATAAATATGTGATATATACATACCATGTTATCACAAAATATCAAAGACTAGCAAACATCCTCAAGATGATTGGTACCAGTCCTTTACCAGATTATTTGTGAAAAAAATAAGCAAATTTGAACCACTACTTCTAAATGAACTCTGCAAAAGAAAAATCACTTCTACAAAAAATTTCAAATTTTATGTTTCAACTTGCGAATTTTTCGGTAATTTTTTCTACTGACTTTAAAAGGCTTCAAAGAATAAGTACTTTTAGCTTTGCAGGTCATGCAGTCTCTGTTGCAAATACTCAATTCTGTCTTTGTGAAAACAAATGGGGACGCCTGAGCTCCAATAAGACCTTGCTTGAGAAAAAACGGGCAGCAGGCCATCAAGGCCAGGCTTTGCCAACCTGCTCAAATCTTACTTCTTCAAGAGTCCAGAATATAGCATGGGTCTGCAAGCACAGTGCTCAGGAGATTAAGGCAGGAAGAGCATGAGTTTTAGGTCAGTCAGGGCTACACAGCTAAATCCTATCTTCTTTTTTGTCTTTTTGAGACAGGGTCTCCCTGTAGCCCCAGCTAGCCAGGAACTTGCTATGTACACCAGGTTGGTCTTGAACTCAGAGATTTGCCAGCCTCTGCCTCTCCAGTGCTGAGATTAAAAGTGTGCGCCCACCATCCCAGCTAACTAAATCCTATCTTAACATCAACAACAACAACAACAAAAAATACATAAAGGGGAGACATAACCTTATGGCTACGATTATACATAATTTCTAACAGTATAATTTTTTTTCTTCCCATCCTCTCCTCTGCTTTCTCTATGCTCCTCCAAAAGCACTTAGTCAATTTTCTCTATGTCGCCCAAAAGCACTTAGTCATTTTCTTTTTTTTTTTTTTTTTTTGAGACAGGGTTTCCCTGTAGCTCCGAATGACCTGGAACTCCCAATGTAGAACAGGCTGCCCTGGATCTCACACAGATCCATCTGCTTTTGCCTCCCAAGTCCCTGGCTTTAGGTGTCATTTTCTGAACATCTCTGGCATTTAAGAAGACTAAACTTAGGATGTATAGTGGGAAGCATGTCACTAGCAGGCTATTCAAGTATCACAAAAGCCTTCAGTTCTCACTATAAAAGGTGAGACTTGGGAGCCGATTCTATCTCGCACTCCTTTGGTACTACAGTACATCTTTTTTTTTTTTTTTTAATTTTTATTTTATTTATTTTTGTATGTGTATAAATGTACTGTCTGCATGCAAGTTTGTGCACCGGTGTCGTGCACTGCCGCGGAGGTCAGAAGATGGTGTCGGATTCCCCTGGAACTAGAGTTCTCCTGGAACTGGAGTTTCAGACGGTTCTTGGCCGCCATGTGGGTGTAAGAGCGGTTAGTGCTCTTAACCGCTAGGCCATCTCTCCAGCCCCTACAGTACATCTTATTGCATCACTGCTCTTACTGTATTATGAACTGCTGGTACTGGAGATGCTGCATCTGGTATAAAGCATTAAGTTCCTGTTGCCTGGTCAGGCGTTCCTGGTCCAATTCTCCCTGGGATAAAGAAGTACAGAAAGAAGCATCATTAAAAAAACTGCAAAGACCCTGAAGGCCACTTAGTATATGTATTTTATAGCAGCACAGTAAATCCAAGACCTTTATCTCCAAACTCCACCCTTTAGCTCAAACCCTTAACTAAAAGCCCCAATATCTTTAAAAACTAAATAATGCCACCTAGTGGAATATGATAAGCAATTCCCTAAGTCAGGCAGCATATTCTGCTACTACAAGTTGGATGCCTGAACAGTGTTCTACAGAGTTGTTACCGTAACTGAAAAATTATCTAACACTCCAAATCTTAGAGTGACTTGTTTTAAAAATCATATAGAAATCAGAGGAACAAAACAATACAGAAAAGATTAAAATTATCTAACAATTCATAGACTTCTAAGGAACTTTGCAGTAGAACGTAATACGTGAGGCTAGGATACAAATATCTTAAAATGTTGAAAATATGAAAAGAATTTGAGAATTACGCCCCAATTAGCTGTTTTTGTTATCAATGCAGTGTATGTTAGAAAACATAGCCTATAGTATTTCCCTTAATTTTCAGCTTGTATTTTAAGTAATATGGGCAGAATTTTAATTTTGTAAAGTTAAAATTGAGAAAAATTTAAGGTTTCTAATAAAAAATAAGGATGCCATAGACTAAACATAGGCAAATCATGTATGCATAGTTTGTATGTTCTTATATACTGATGATAGTTTGAAGAAAAAAAAAACACTTGATATATAATGTTTTAGGGCAGGAGTCATCTGAAATTCAGAGTCTTTCCTTTGCCAATTAAATACTACAGAAAAGCTATTCTACATCTATTCAAACTTTTTAAAATATTTTCTTTATTATTTTTTATGTGCATGAGTGTACTGTCTGCATGTAGGTTGGTGCACCCGTGTCATGCAATGCCGTGGAGGTCAGAAGAGGGCATCGGATTCCCCTGGAACTGGAGTTAAAGATGGTTTTTAGCCGCCATGTGGGTGCTGGAAATCGAATCTGGGTCCTCTCCAAGAGCAATCAGTGCTCTTAACCACTGAGCCATCTCTCCAGCCCCATCTATTCAAACTTTTACATGAAAGCCTAGGTTTTAAGAGCTATTTCTTATAAAGCTTTTTTATAAGCTTTCTTCTCACCAACGCTATTCAAGGCAAAGGATGAGGAGGAAGCAGGGCTTCCCACAGTTTTTCCTTTTAATGGGTATGATTAATGCTTTGCCCCTATAACACAAGTTGGGAAATGGACTGGGGTAAACATGCCAAGAACCAAGTGAGGAGCTTTATTTTTATTTATTTTTTTTATTCTTTATTTTTTTTTTTTTCAATGTGTATGGATGTACTGTCTGCATGTAGGTTTGTGCATCTGTGTCATGCAATGCTGTGGAGGTCAGAAGAGGGTGTCGGATTCCCCTGGAGCTGGAGTTAAGGACGGTTCTCAGCTGCCATGTGGGTGCTGGGGATCGAACCCAGGTCCTCTGCAAGAGCAGTTGGTGCTCTTAACCGCTAGGCCATCTCTCCAGCCCGTGAGGAGCTTTATTTAGCTCCTGATACATAGAACAAAAACTATCTCAATTTCAAATAGAGGAAAGAAGGTTCAAATAGTTATGCAGATTAAATGTATAAGTACTAATATACTGGGGCTGGAGAGATAGCCTAGCGGTTAAGAGCACCGACGCTCTTGCAGAGGACCCGGGTTCGATCCCCAGCACCCACATGGCGGCTGAGAACCGTCTGTAACTCCAATTCCAGGAGAACTCCAGTTCCAGGGGAATCTGAGACCCCTCTTCTGACCGCCGCGGCATTGCAACGTCACGGGTGCCCAGACCTGCATGCAGAAAATACATCTCATACACACAAAAAAAAAAAAAAAAAGTACTAATATACTATAATTGTTCTCTGGATTTAAAACTACTAGGACAAAGGAGCAATTCTCACATAGGAAGGTCTGAGTCATGGAAGAGAAGTATGGCTACCAATGAGACTGCTTACAGAAATCTCTTGATGACAGAGATGGTGTCATACTCATCTTCACCTCTTAAGAACCTACCACAGGGTGTGGCATTGGCCTTCAAAATACAGCTGAATAGTATAGTAAGTCAGTGTTAGGCAATCACGTAAAGGTTTCTAGCTATGGTATTTTTATGTTATGGACTGCCACCATTTGCTCCAACCTAGAGATGGAAAGACTAGACACATATCTGGAGACCTCCAATAGCATCTTTACTGAGAAAGACCAGTGGCAGCCTCTCCAGCCAGAGGTTTAAGCTCTCAAAATATCCTTAGCACTTATTTTAGGATAAACCCAGAATTTAAGAACTTTTATAAGGAGAAAATAAGAAGGAAATGGGGTGAGAAGTACACCCTATGTGGTGATAACAAGGAACTCAAAGAGGCCAAACATGTTGAACCACAGCAAATAAAGGTAAAAGCTCTGACATGAGCCTGACCAGGAAGGACCTAGTAGTTAAGCTACTGGTCTTCATTCTTCATCTGCTAGAAAACCACTGAAGGTTTCTATTTAGTGTATGCATGGTATACAGAAGCTTTGAAACGGTCATCTTCATTCAGGAAATAAGTCTCCCATTTAGACTGCCATTAGCATTTTTATTTTCTTTTATCTTTTTTAAAATTTATTATTTTTTATGCATATGAGTGTACTGTCTGCATGTAGGTTGGTGCACCCGTGTTGTGCAATGCCACAGAGGTCAGAAGAGGGCATCAGATGCCCCTGGAACTGGAGTTAAAGACAGTTCTTAGCCGCCATGTGGGTGCTAGGAATCAAACCTGGGTCCTCTGCAAGAGCAGTCAGTGCTCTTAACCACTGAGCCATCTCTGCAGCCCCTCAATTTTCTTCTATGAAACAACCAGGTTGGGGATGGTGACTCATGCCTGTAATCCTAGGACTCAAGAGGCAAAGGCAGGATAATCACAAGTATAAGGCTAACCTGCTCTGTACAGGGAGTTCCAGGACAGCCAGGACTACATAGCAAGAACCCTTTTCAAAAAAATAAAAGACTTTCATTCCACCTTCTCTGCAATATTAGGTTGTCATTCAAAGAGAAACAAATATTCCTCTATCTGTTCAGTATTCCAGGCCAGCCAGAAGATACTCACCATATGAGGAGGAGGAGCCTGGCCTGAAGAGAAAGGAACCCTTCCCCACATTTTCATGATGTCACCAAGAGGCTGGAAGCTTTCATCACATGCTCTCTTCACCAGCAAAGACATAGTAAAATAGCCCGCCTGAAACCACTCTGCCATTTCCTGATTATTGAAGGGACCTAAACTCAAAGGAAATAAGAATTCTGTCAGGCTCAACAATAAAAATATTCCCTGGGTCTCATGCTCTACAAAACTTTATACTAAATACAACCACAATAAATTTGAAAGACATTTTTGTTTGTTTTACAGTGATTATCAAACCCAGGGCCTTGATTCCACGTAAGTGCTCCACTGCTAAACTACATCCCTAACCAAGCCCCACTTTTATACATCCCAAGTTCTCAGCAGTATTTGAGTTACTGCTGTTAAGTAGCATGACTATCTCTATCTCAATCTCTGAAACAACTCCTTTGTCAGGAAAGATACAACTGAAAAGAGTAAATCCTTGTTGGCTTTGTATCACTGAATCACAGAGAGTATAAGTGCTCAGTGCTCAATACATTCTCCAATCTTTATTATATTCTGTTAGACATTAGCCAAGGTAAGATGTAAAATAAAATACAAGCAGTTTTCAATTAAATAAGGCAAATTATAATTGGTTTACACAGCTAAGACTAAATCTGACCTTGAGAAGAAAAAACAGCATTCTGCTGATTTTACAGGAATAATCAAGTACTTTGTACATAAAACCGCACAAAGCATATGGGCTAACCCAAGATTCCCAAAAATGTTAAGAATCTCAACATTTAAAAAAAATTTTTTTTAAACTGGGTCTCCCTGTCATCACAACTGGCTTGGAACTTGCTTCATAGACCAGGCTGGTCTTGATTTAACAGAGATCCACCTGACTTTGCCTCTCCCAAGTGCTGGGATTAAAGGCATGTGTCACCACATCTGGCTGACATTTTAAAAAAATATTTATCAATCATTTTTGTTTGTATGAGTGTATTGCCTGCATGTGTTTAAGTGTACCCGTGTCATGCAGTGCCCATGGAGGTCAGAAGATGGCCTTGGATACCCTGGAACTGGAATTACAAATGGTTATTAGCAACCATGTGGGTGCTAGGAATTGAACCTGGGTCCTCTGTAAGAGCAGCCAGTGCTCTTAAACACCAAGCCATCTCTTCAGCCCTGTCTATCCTTCCCCTCCACCCCACCCCCTGCTGGCCTGGAACTCACTATGGAAACCAAGCTGCCTTTAATTTCACAGAGATCCCAAATTTATTTTATTTTAATATAATACTGTTATTGATGTTTTGTGTATTTCATACATCATTTTTCAGTTCAATTTAGACATATTCCCTTTTCCCTTCTCCCCTACCCCACCCCAGTTCATGGATTCTGCCCTACATGTCCTGCATCTTTCTTTCAGTCTTTTTAAAATTTTTCTCTGGAGAGGTTTATTGTTTTGGGCAGAATTTAACCACATCAATCAGTTCTTTGACCCAGTCCTTATGTTGTAGTTCCCTCCCATTTGTATTGGAGGGGAGAGGGAGAGAGGGAAAGAAAAAGAAAAAAGTGTTTTCTTTAACATCAGAACAAGATAAGGATCAAGAACCAGCAAGAAGGGTCAGCAGGTAAAGGTACTTGCCACACAAGCTGGTGACCTGGCTTTATCCTGTCAAAAGGAGGAGTCTTT
Organism: Rhizomys pruinosus; assembly: GCA_009823505.1. NCBI lineage: Eukaryota > Metazoa > Chordata > Mammalia > Rodentia > Spalacidae > Rhizomys > Rhizomys pruinosus. The sequence goes on along the minus strand of VZQC01003012.1, from coordinate 3,404,218 downwards.
TGACACATAAACACAATGATAATGAACAAATAAGATTTTTTGGTTTTTGTGGTCTTTTTGAGACAAGGTCTCTCTCCCTGCCAGGCTGGTCTTGAACTCACAGAGATCTGTCTGCCTCTGCTTCTCAAGTCCTAGGATTAGCCCGCCACCACACCCGGCCTAATAAGATTTTTTTTTTTAAGACAAGGATCTACTGCCAAATATACATCACTATGCTTGATAGAATGATTTTTGTCTATTGGTTTTATTACTCCAAGCTATCAGGGAGGCTGAGACAGGTGGATCACTTCAACCTAGAAGTAGGAAATTACTACCGGCAATATGATAAGACACTGTCTCAAAGGGGGTAGGGGTAATAAAAGGAAAGACTCCAACTTAAGAAACAGGCATACAAATGGCCAATAAGCAAAGGTAAAGAAGCTCAACACATCAGTACTTGCAAATCAAAACTATAAAGACCCAAGAATGGTAGCACACATCCACGATCCCAGTATTCTGGAGGCTAAGGCAGGAGGTTCACAAATTCAATGCCAGTCTGGGCTACTGGAAACACTGAACCACAATACTACATACCTGTTAGAATAGGGTTTTTTTGTTGTTTGTTTTTGTCTTGTTCTGTTTTTGACAGCATCTTACTATACAACCCTGGTTATTAGAAATAGATGACTATGTAGATCAGGCTGGCCTTGAACTCACAAGAGAGCCATCCTGTGTCTGCTTCCCAAATGCTGGGAAACTAAAGGTGAGAGTCATTACACCTGGAAAGACCTTTTTTTTTTTTTTTAAATGCTGTTGATGGGGACATAAAATAATACAGCCTCTCTGGAGGCAGCTTCTTAAGCTAAACATGTACCTCTAATTCCATACAGTAATTATACTCCTGGATATTTTTAATGAAGGAATGACATACTTTTACACAAAAATCTGCCCATAAATGTTCACAGGGGTTTATTTATAAAAGCCCCAAATCAGAACAACCCATATGTCCTTCACGGATGGCCAAACCAACTAAATAATACACTGATATCCAGTATTACTCAGTAATATAAAAAAAAAAAAAAGAAAGAAAGAAATAAACTACTAACATATAAAACCATCTGGATGAATCTCCAAAGGATTATGCTGAATGGATCGGGCCACTTCCCACCAAAAATTATATACTGTACAACCCTATTTATATAACATTTTATATAATATTACTGGTTACCAGAGGTTAACAAAGGAGTGTAGGGAAAGGAAAATGGATGTGGCAGTAAAAAGGTAACATTCCTACTAAAATGGAAAGATTTTTAAATCTAAACTGTGGTGACATTGACATCCTGGTTGGGCTATTGAACAGTTTCACCTCTGAGAGAAACTTACTGAAAGCTAGTGAAAGCCAGCTGCATGGGAAGCTACATTTATGCCAATTAAGATTAATTTAATTAAAATGTACCTATGCACAAAGCCCTGTTGTCGGGTATCTAAACACTACACAGGGATGGAAATAATAAATCTACACAAGAAAGGGTAGTAAATGCTATGAAGGAGAGTAAGGCAGGGTAAGAGGACAGGAAGTGGAAAAGAAATAAATATGCTAGAAACAGATTACCAAGTACATCCAGTAAGTAAATCTTAGGCTGAAACTAACACTAATATATACCAACAACCTACTTCAGTACCAAGCAAAGACATTTATTTATTTATTTATTTATTTATTTATTTATTTATTTATCTATTTATTTTTGGTCTTTTCGAGACAGGGTCTCCCTGTAGCTCTAGCTGTCCTCGAACTCACTCTGTAGACCAGGCTGGCCTTGAACTCACAAAGATCCATCTCCCTCTGCCTCCCAAGTGCTAGGATTAAAAGCGTGCGCCACCACACCCAGCGTAAGACTTTTTAAAAGCACAAATGAACCCATAAGAATTCTTTACAGCAGGGGCTGGAGAGATGGCCTAGCGGTTAAGAGCGCCGACTGCTCTTGCAGAGGACCCGGGTTCCATCCCCAGCACCCACATGGTGGCTGAGAACCGTCTGAAACTCCAATTCCAGGAGAACTCCAGTTCCAGGGGAATCCGACACCCTCTTCTGACCTCCGCAGCATTGCACAACACGGGTGCACAAACTTGCGTGCAGACAGTACATTCATACACATACGGAAATAAATAAAATTAAAAAAAAAATTAAAAAAAAAAAAGCACAAATGAACCCATAAGAATTCTTTACAGCAGGGGCTGGAGAGATGGCCTAGCGGTTAAGAGCGCCGACTGCTCTTGCAGAGGACCCGGGTTCCATCCCCAGCACCCACATGGTGGCCGAGAACCATCTGGAACTCCAATTCCAGGAGAACTCCAGTTCCAGGGGAATCCGACACCCTCTTCTGACCTCCGCGGCACTGCACGACACGGGTGCACAAACTTGCATGCAGACAGTACATTCATACACATACAGAAATAAATAAAATAAAAAAAAATTTTTTTAAAGAATTCTTTACAGCATTCCTTCCTCTTATCTAATTTATGTACCATCCAAATCTTTTAAGGTATTCATTTATATTAATTATATTGTGGGTTTTTTGTTGTCTTTTTTAGACAGGGTCTCCCTATAGCATCAGCTGGCCTGGAACTCACTCTGTAAACCAGGCTGGCCTTGAACTCACAGAGATCTACCTGCCTCTCCCTCCCGAGTGCTAGGATTAAAGGTGTGCACCACCACGCCACCATGTGGGTACTGGGAATCGAACCCGTGTCCTCTGTAGGAGCAGTCGGTGCTCTTAACCACTGAGCCATCTCTCCAGCCCCAATTATATTGTCTTTTAGTAGCTACCTGTCACTTATACCAAACCCATTTAAGCAAAATATTCACGATCCTCCAACACTGCTGAAATTACCTTCTGATGGCTTGCAGTGCTGAAGCTGTGGTATGGGTATGACAAGTAACTTCTCTGCCTACTTACCCAGCTGGGATGCTTAGGGCTGACATACTACAAAGCATTTTTGCTTATGCCACTTTTATTTTAGTCATCACATTACCTGTGTTTAAATTATTTTCCTGTTTTTGTCTTCAAAGTTATAAAGTCTGTGGACTTCTTTTTCTACCATTATGCAAACTAACATTAAATCCCTCTTAAGAGTTCCTGAAGGTAACACAGATACTTCAGTATTCAAAGTAAAAATGAGCCAGACATGGTGGTACACACCTTTAATCCCAGCACTTGAGAAGCAGAGGCAGATAGATCTCGATGAGTTAAAGGCCGGCCTGGTCTACATAGTGAGTTCTAGACCAGATGAGGCTAAAGGGAGACCCTGTCTCAATAAAGAAGCCCCCACACACATGCAAAAAAAAAGTAAAAAGGAACCACATACCTTGGATTTCTCCCTGAGGATCTTTGTAGTACCACTTTTGCATTGCTTCATGCATTAGTGGAATTGACACTCCTTTAGCTCTATGCTCTTGCAGTTTTGATGCTAGCCTTTCATCATCTAGTGCACTGTCTTGGAGATACGCCACCATCTTCTCAGCTTGCTAGTAACAGAAAAATAAAAAACAGATGGAGGAAACAAATGATTCTCAATTAATACTTACACATGTAATAATAATGCCCACTGTTTTTGTACTACTTGACCTATAAAAGACACAATCCAAGGAACATAACTGCTAACAACCTGATTTTCTCAATGTTATGAGTATGGCCATTATCACCTGGAATGTGCCCAATCTTGTCAATAATGCCATGAAATAGATACTATCCCCATTTTACAGAAAGAAATTATGGTTCAAACACATCAAGTCTTTTTTTTTTTGGTCTTTTCGAGACAGGGTCTCCCTGTAGCCCAGCTGTCCTGGAACTCACTCTGTAGACCAGGCTGGCCTTGAACTCACAAAGATCCGCCTGCCTCTGCCTCCCAAGTGCTAGGATTAAAGGCGTGTGCCACCACGCCCGGTTTTTTTTTTTGCAAACACATCAAGTCTTGATCAAGGTCTCAAAATTATTAAGCAAACAAATGAGTCTGAAATACAAATTAGCAGGCATCAAAGCTCAAGCTTTATAACAATACATTAACAAGGTTTTAAATAAATACACTGTTGGCCATTTGAAATTTTGTTAACAAACTTGTTTAAAAAAAAAAACAAACTGCCAGGCATGGTAGTGCACGCCTTTAATCCTAGCACTTGGGAGACAGAGGCAGGCGGATCTTTGTGAGTTCAAGGCCAGCCTGGTCTACAGAGTGAGTTCCAAGACAAGCTGGGGTGGCTACAAGGAGACCCTGTCTCAAAAAGACCAAAAAAAAAAAAAATCTTAAGCCGAGTGTGGTGGTGCACCCCTTTAATCCTAGCACTTTGGGAGGCAGAGGCAGGCAGATCTCTGTGAGTTCAAGGCCAGCCTGGTCTACAGAGTGAGCTCCAGGCCAGCTGGAACTAAAGGGAGACCCTGTCTCAAAAACAAACAAACAAACAAACAAACAAACTTGTTTCTTTATACACAGATGTTAACAGAACAAAATGCCCAATAAATATGATTACAAAAAAATCTCTTACAAGTTTTACTAATATACCACCCATTCTGCATTTCCTACCCACACAACCCCAAAGGAAGGATAAATTCTTCTGTAAGAACTTAGCTATCATTACATGTAATATTACACACAATTTGAAGGAAATGCAGAGGCATGAATAAGATGTTAATATCCTGAAACTTTTAACTATTTTTCCTATTATTCTTGAGGCTTAAAAAAATTAAAAATTAAAAAAAAAGAACCACAGAAAACAGTGACCATCCACAGCTGCTCATATTCACCATTTTTGGCATTCCATTAATGTCCAAAAAGAAAAAAAAAGAAAACAGCCAAGAGCAATCTCAGAAGAGCAAAAAATAACCTGACATAATGACTAGTACATAGCAGAAACTTATAAGCATGAAGTGATCTGAAAGACAATTACTCATACAAATATTAAATAACCAAATAATTTTTCCAGTATTTAAAATCTAAAGCATAAAAGTTCTACCTGAATATTCACTTAAGGGTTTAAAAGATGAGAAAGAACATGAATTTTACCTGTTCCAAGTGTTTGAGACCCTCTTCATCATCTGGCTCTGTGGAAGCACTGCCCATACCAGGAGCACCAATGGCTGCTATCTCAATCGGCCTTAAGGCAGAACTAGGAGTAGGAACAGGAGGTGGAAGGATGAGGAGAGGAGAGGCTGTGTCTGGAGGGAGCTGCATCAAGGGTTGCTGAGTGTCAGGTACCATTTCTGAAGGAAAAGAATTTAGGGTAGTAAATATCTTTGGAAATGTGGAGATTATGAAGGTTAATGCTATACTGTTAAGTCTCCTGCTCTGCAGACCCAACAAAAATGTGAATTCTGCCATGAACACTGTAAGATGGACTTACAGAGAAATGTAGCATTTCTTTCTAGAAAGAGAGAAAGTCTCTAAAAGGCTTTTCTATACTGCCTGTCACTATAGCATCTAATAGTGCTAAGTCAGTCACAACCCTTTCTTATTCATCTCTAAATAGAAAAAAACAGTTAAGGTACTCAGTTTCTTCTGGGCGTGGTGTTGCACACCTTTAATCTCAGTACTCTGGAGGCAGAGGCAGGTGGATCTTTGTGAGTTCAAGGCCAGCCTGGTCTATGAAGTGAGTTCCAGGAGACAGCTGGGGCTACTGGGAGACCCTGTCTCAAAAAGACCAAAAAAAAAAAAAAAAGGTACTTAGTTTCTCAGACATATCTTCTCATGAAAATAATGTATTGAAGCCGGGTGTGGTGGGCACAGGCCTTTAATCCCAGCCCTTGGGAGGCGGGAGCAAGCAGATCTCTATGAGTTCAAGGCCAGTGTGGTATACATAGCGAACTCTGGGTCAGCTGGGACTAAAGGGAGACCCACTCTCAAAAAGACAAAAAAAAAAAAGTATTGAAATTATGGGCAATAATCTTTAAGTACCTATTTCAAATGATAATACATATTTATTTAGTAGTCTTTCAATAGTACAGCATGTTTTTCTTCAGACTAAAGATTACAAAAGTGGTTCTGCCTTGGTTCTAACTTCTTGGTACGCAGCCTCCTAAGAAGAGGGCAGTCTAGCAGGCCACATTAAGGAGTCTAAGTTTTTACAGTAAATAAATCAAACAGCCCTTTAACTTAGGATAGTGCAATATCATTTTAAAGTTATTTATAAGAATGATCATGAAAATAAACATTAACATAAGCCGGGCGTGGTGGCGCACGCCTTTAATCCTAGCACTTGGGAGGCAGAGGCAGGCGGATCTTTGTGAGTTCAAGGCCAGCCTGGTCTACAGAGTGAGTTCCAGGACAGCTGGGACTACAGGGAGACCCTGTATCGCAGACCAAAAAAAAAAAAAAAAAAAAAAAGAAAATAAACATTAACAGTTTAAAGGTTAAGCAGTTATGCGCACAAGTAATATTAGAGATGTGCACAACTATTTTGGCAAAGGTGATGACTTCCAGTTTCACTAATGTGTTCTTTCTGGTCTCTTTTGGGAGAAGAGCATTTTGGAGAGAGCTGAGACTACAAATACTAGAAAGTAAGGCAACTGTCTTTTATGGGCATTAAACCAATGCAGAAGATCTTAACCCAAACTCCCAATGCTGGGAAGGTAGCTATCCCCATACCTTAGGAAGAGCCTGATATCTACTCTTATAGATTTTAAACTCATATATTCTGAGATTGATATATATAAGGAATGCGATGTTTTGACTGTATTTACTGGTACAATAATGTATTCTAATAATTCATCTCATAGAAGCAGTTCTAGTAGGCTGAGATGAAAGCTGTCATAACACTAGCAGAGTCCTCTGTCTGCTCTCACAAATACATACCATTCCCTCTGCTAGGAACCTTGGCTTGCAAATTATCTGCTGTCTGACTTTCCTCTTCAGCTTTTTTCCAGCTTGCTCAGCTTTGGGTTCATCTTTTCTCTCAGACTGTGGAGCTTCCTGGGCTGATGGTCTGAAGGTACGTACCAGGTCTAACAGATGATGATGAAGTTTGAGGTTGCTCTCCTCAGTAGCTTCTAGAACACACAAAGCCGATTTTGGAGTGAATTTAGGAAAGGTTGGGTATGAAGCAGCGAGGGTAGATAAAAAGGGCTTTCCCAGTTCTGCTCTGTCTGTCTTCTCTCACTTTCTTTCTTATTTGCCTTATCAGGTTCTTTAGCCTCTTCATTATGGCTACCATCAGAGTCAGAGCACTCTTCCCCTTCCTCTACAGGCCTGAAGTCCATTTCCTGCTCTTCAGGAATTGGTTCTTTCTTGCACTTTCTGTAGCAGAAAATAACATCAAACGGTCAAACAGTTATATGTGGGGGTTTTTTATATAAAGTGGCCCGTTCATGACATTTAAAATAAATTTTACACTTTTAAAGAAAGAAATGCTCCAGGTGAGTCAAATGTGCCCATTTCTTCTTCAGCATCCTCTAAGCACCATTCAGGCAAGCTATCCCTGTCATCATCGATGCTCCCACTGCCAGAGCGCACCCTTCGATAACCCCGCTCATCGTCTCGATCTCGAAAATCAAACTCAAACCTTCTGCGACGTTCCATGTGTTCCCGCCAGCCTGTAGAACGAGGGTCATCTGAGTTGAGGAGGAGGATAGAAACCTCTAGGAAAGGGGTTTGTGGACAGCATTTGAAAAAGGAAGTCATGGACAGGAAATAAAGGAGACATCTACAACTAAGCAAATGCAAATGGATCAGCTAAAGAGAAACTCAGGCAAACATCAAGTGCTGCGCTGGTGCACTACCATTTAGTGACAACAGTATTTATTTATCTTCACTGATTACTGAGGAATGTGGCATATTCAAACTTGTAGAGATAAATTTAAAACAAAGCACACTAAAAAGACATTTTATGGGGCTGGAGAAGAGATGGCTCCTAGCGTTTAAGAGCGACGACCGCTCTTACAGAGGACCCCCAGTTCGATCCCCAGCACCCACATGCGGCCTGCGCCGAGAACCGTCCTGAAACTCCAATTCCAGGAGAACTCCCAGTTCCAGGGAAATCTGAGAGCCGTCTTCTGACCTCCGCGGCCATGCACGACCAGCGGTAGCACAGACTGTCATGCAGACAGTTATTCATACACATAAATTAAATAAATTAATTAAAAAATTACAAAAAAAAAACACAACCTTTTTACAAAAAAAAAAAAAAGACATTTTATTCAAAGCATGCACATGTCAGGTATATAATAGGATTAGCTGTCTGAACAGCCTACTCCTAGCCAAAGACTTAGAGCATTGGTTATCTCCTTACAATAAAGCTTATGCCTTGTGTTTGACAGGTTTTAAAACATTTTCTTTCTTCTCATGAAAATAGCACTTTATGGCCAGGTGTGGTGGTGCACACCTTTAATCCCAGCACTTAGGAGGCAAAGGCAAGTGGATCACTTTGAGTTCAAGGCCAGCCTGGTCTAGTGAGTGCCAGGACAGCTGGGACTACAGAGAGACCCTGTCTTAAAGACCAAAAAAGAAAAAAAAAGGGGGGGGGGTTTATGAGCTGAGCATGGTGGCCCAAGTCTTCAATCTTTCAATCTCAGCGCACAGGAGGCAAAGGCAGGTAGGTGGATCTCTGAGAGTTTCAGGCCAGTTATACACACACACACACACACACACACACACACACACACACAAAGTAATTTATGTATCAGATCGGCTCCCTGGAGTCAGGGATGACTCAAGAAGAGTCATCCTTGAAGATGAGTCATCCTCTTGAAGAGGACCCAGGTTAGATTCCTAGCACCCACATAACAGTTAACAACTGTATGTTAACTCCAGTTCAGGGGATCCAACACCATCTTCTACCCTCCAAGAGCACTGCACAACACAGGTGTACACCTATCTACATGCAGGCAATATACTCATACACATAAAATAATAATATTATTAAACTCATTATAACTATTTACTATGGCTAAGTTTTCATATGTAATTGTGATTCAAAACAATAAAAATCATAAAATTACAGCACTAATAGATTAAGATACAAGAGATTTTATGGCCTACTATCTTAATTTCATAGATTAAGAACTAAAGCTCATCAAAAGTAACTGGCACAATGACAGAGGCAGAGTCCAAGTCTGTGTCTTCTACAGCTTTTTCCACAATAACACACACTTGTGCTCTCCTTTCCAGTTTTCTCATCTCTTATTTCTTCTTCCTGTACTGCACCCCCAGGGGAATTCCTAAATCCACCCTAGCGTACTATTGCTTGAATCTACTTTCCAACAGAAAAAGACTGTCCAAACAGAGGAGCCTACACTTAAGCTATTTTCTAAAACTGAAGTACTTTTTTTTTTTTTTTTTGCGGGGAGGGGGGGTGTCTTGTTAAAATCTGTCAAAGCTACATCTAAAAGAATCTTAAGGTAGGTTTCTGATTTTTATTTTTTCTTGTTGTTTTTTAGCAGGGTCTCCCTACTCCCAGCCTACCTGGAAGTCTCAATGTGGACCAAGGTGGTCTCAATCTCACAGAAATCCACCTGCCTCTGCCTCTAAGGGGTGAGATTAAAGGCACGCACCACTACACCTGGCGTAGGAAAGGTAGGTTTTCTAACCCATAAGAATGTTTTATTCTTGATTGCCTGTACTGTTGAGATATAGACACACACCCAAACCAAAAAGCAAACTGAAGCTAAAGTAAATGTTCTTACTCCTGAGGCCAAATTTGCTAAAACCTTCAGATAAACAAGTAAAACATTAAGATGCCAAACATAAGTCATGTAAGATGCTCACAAAATGATATTATTCCCACATTTCCCTCCACACTTAAAACCTTCTAAGAGAACTAAGGAATTTTTACACACACATTGCTTAAATGTAAACCTAGAGCCTTTACTCAAAGGGAACCTTCATGATCAAATGTTGAATTCCAGAGTCGTCTGTCTACTGTTATCGTTTCTGAACAGTCTAAGTATGCACAGTGATAGGAATCTATCCTTCTAGGCACTCAGCTCCTGTTTCCCCCTTACTGAGTTTCCTAAGTTCATCTCCCAGAGTGGAGGCTTCAGTGTCCTCCAAGCCCTATCTCCAGCTATATCCAGCTGTGAGCCTTTAATAAACTACATCCCATAATTAAATTGTCTTAACAAAAATAGTAAAATTTTACTCATGAAACTAAATGGAGCAAGAAAGGCAAATAACCAGTTAAGGCTATTTTATAGACCTTATATCTGGAATAAAATTACAAATTTTCACAAGATAAACCAGTCCCAAGAATTATATTTTAAAATTTCCTACAATTTTAATAAAAGATTAACTACGCCAGGTGTAGAGGTGCATGCCTTTAATCTCAGCCCTAGAAGGCAGATGCAGGTGGATTTCTGTGCGATTGAGAAGTTAAATAGGATCAACTCAATAATCAGACTAAATTTTCAATATGCTAGATTAAAGAGTGAATGGTATTCTTTTATTCTTTAAATGTAATCAAAAGTTGTGTTTTTTTATGTGTATGAATGTACTGTCTGCATGTAGGTCTGTGCACCCATGTCGTGCAATGCCGTGGAGGTCAGAAGAGGGTGTCAGATTCCTCTGGAACTGGAGTTAAAGATGGTTCTCAGCCGCCATGTGGGTGCTGGGGATCGAACCCTGGTCCTCTGCAAGAGCAGTAGGTGCTCTTAACTGCTAGGCCATCTCTCCAGCCCATAATCAAAAGTTTTTTTCAGATCTCTTTTACCTATATATCCCAAAGTATCTTTCAAAATTACACACACACACACACACACACACACACACACAGGAAGATTGTCAAGTTGATGACACAGCTAATATTAAAGACAAATGAAGAAGAATTACAAAAGATGAAGAAAACACTCCATACATAACCAAGCTCTTGGGGAGAAGGCTAACAGCAGAAGATACCACTAAAAGTTTACTTAGCTCCCTTCGCAAACTCAACAGGACACATTTGAGCTCAGAAGCACCATTCACCTTCTAAACATTCACCTTGCTCATTTTTGATCAGCTGGAATTTCTCTTCTCCTTCAGCCCAGATTCTGTCCATTCTTCACTGAATGCTTGTTGGGAACATAAGTCTACAAACCCCTTTCCTTACAGGCAAGCTCAGCACAAAATGCCGCAATGCCTTGAAGAGAATTATGACACTTGGTTGCCTAGGACACGGACTGATGAGAATTGCCTAGATCCTATGACATAAATAATGCCCACTCATGATAGAAAACATGCCCAAAAAGCAGCTAGGAAGAACTGGACTAAATGCATCATACTTTTATCCAAAGGTCAAACCTACCTACATACCACCCTATAGCAAACTAAATGCCTGCTACCGTGTGTATACAGACTAGGCTAGTTTGGCTGACAACTTGACTTTAAAAAGTGAAAAATGTTTATACTGTTATAAATTCCTCTATTAAGGTAAGCATCCTTGGCATATGGTTGATAAAATATTATGTACATAAACTTCACAAGGCATAAACACATTCTCTGTTCTGCATAACCCCATCATTCAAATTATAGTTGCATCTGATTATCATGAGGCATGGAATCAGCGAACTGCTGATTCCCAGACTGATAGGAAATGAGCTTTAACACAAAGCATGAGTGTCTTCAATTACTAGCATAGCTAATATCCAAGGACAGTTTGAAGCATTAAGAGTTCAATAGGAGAACTTAAGAATCTACTAATCATTGCTGTTCTCTCTTTTCTAAGGTCAGAAAGACAAAAGAATGAACTTGTGATTATCTCTGACCTGAGTTTAAAGTTCATTCTTCAAATGAGCCAAAAATCACATTTTTGAAGGGGAAAAAATATAAAAGAATCCTTTCTTATTCAAGAAAAAACAGCCATTTATGGAGAGGGCACATATTCCAAGTGGTAATTATACATTTGTGAGTTTTTTTTTTTCTAATACCCACTATTTTAAGTTTTTAAGGAATGCTACTGATAGATTAAAAGATTAAGAGTTAGCCGGGCGTGGTGGCGCACGCCTTTAATCCTAGCACTCGGGAGGCAGAGGCAGGCGGATCTTTGTGAGTTCAAGGCCAGCCTGGTCTACAGAGTGAGTTCCAGGACAGCTGGGGCTACAGGGAGACCCTGTCTCGAAAAGACCAAAAAAAAAAAAAAAGATTAAGAGACAAAACTGAATGAAATCTTCTCTTGTTTGCAACTGCAGGCAGGTGCTTCATATTAAACCATACTATTTGCCCCAGGAAAACAGAAAAGTGATTTCAATCAACTGAGTAGTAGATGTGTTGGGGAATTACTCTGCTGATTCTTTTATTTTAAGACACGGTCTCCCTGTAGCCCCAGCTGGCCTTGAACTCACAGAGATCTGTCTGCCTCTGCCTCCCAAGTGCTGGGATTAAAGGTGTGAGCCACCATGCCCAGCTCTGCTGGAAATTTTTTTTTTTTTAATAGTAGTAAGATTAAGTGTGGTGGTACAAATGATTTCTTAAGGAGAAAAAAAAGCCAGGCATGGTTGGGAGGCAGAGGCAGGTGGATCTTTTTGTTCAGGGCCAGCCTGGTCTACACAATGAATTCCAGGCCAGGTGCTACATACAAGGAAAACCCTGTCTCAAAAAAAGAAAAGAAAAAAAAAATATGTCTTTTCCATTTAATCCAAACATTTTCAAATTCTCATTTTAGTTCTTTTGCTTTTATAACACGTTTTTTGTTTGTTTGTTTGTTTGTTTGTTTGTGTGTGTGTCTGTCTGTCTGTCTTTTTGAGACAGGGTCTCCCTATATAGCCCCAGCTGGCCTGGAACTCACTCTGTACACCAGTCTGGCCTTGAACTCACAGAGATCTGCCTGACTCTGCCTCCCACGTACTAGGATTAAAGGTGTGTGCCACCATACCCAGCCTAAAGACTGCTCTTAGCTGTCATGTGGGTGCTGGGAATTGAACCCGGGCTTTCCGCAAGAGGAGTCTGTGCTCTTAACCACTGAGCTATCTATCTCTTCAGCCCCCATATATAACACAATTCTTACCAGGACTATGAGGCCGCCACCTCTCTCCATCCCTTCTTGATCCAGCTAGTCGCCAACCTCCATCTTCATCTTCTCCATTTTGTTCCTCTCTAAAGATGCGCCAATTTTCACTTTCTGAACGTATAAATTCATGCTTTCTCCCCATAGATGTTGGTCCACTTTCCTCAAAATTTGGTCTCCCTACAAACAAATTAAGAAAATATGCTAAGTAAACACATGCTCTTTATAGTAAGGATTTTGAAAAACAAATCATAGTTCACGCTTCCCCTAAATCTTCATTTCAATGTTCAAAAAGTATTAATAGCCAGGCGTGGTGGTGCACGCCTTTAATCCTAGCACTTGGGAGGCAGAGGCAGGTGGATCTTTGTGAGTTCAAGGCCAGCCTGGTCTACAGAGTTCCAGGACAACTGGGACTGCAGGGAGACCCTGTCTCAAAAAGACCAAAAATAAATAAATAAATAAATAAATAAATAAATAAATAAAACAAAAAGTATTAATAAAATAATTATGTATATGCATAAATATTACCAGTTTCCTTAAAGCTGAGTGTTCATAGACTAGGGAAATTATTTTTAAATTATATATATAAATATAATTTTAAAAGGCACACAATGAAAAATGAATTAATCTTCCTCCTACATAAGACTTCCAGAGTCTTAATCCCCAGAATGGCCATCCACCATTATTTCCTTATTAAAACCTTCCAAAAACTTTCCATGGGCACATTTATAAACACATACATAATCTCTCTCTCCCCTCCCCTCCCTCCATGACCCCCACCCCCTCAACACACACACACCCTTGAGGATTTTTTATTTTTTTTAATTTTTTTATTTATTATTTTTTATGTGTATGAGTGTACTGTCTGCATGTAGGTTGGTGCACCAGTGTCATGCAATGCTGCAGAGGTCAGAAGAGGGTGTTGGATTCCCCTGGAACTGGAGTTAAAGACGGTTCTTAGCCGCCATGTGGGTGCTAGGAATCAAACCCGGGTCCTCTGCAAGAGCAGTCGTGCTCTTAATCACCAGGCCATCTCTCCAGCCCCCATTATATGATGTATCTTAACTTATATAACCAACCAGTACTGGTGGCTCTCCCTAAGCAGAAAATAAATGTATACATTTCAACCACTTTTATTCTAAAGTGATAGCTGTGTTGTAATGTTTTCTTTACTCTAGCATATTAAGCAAACAACAAATTGCTTTAGAATTTGAAGCTCAGTCACATCTAATGTCTTAAAAGCTACACTAAACCAGGCGTGGTGGCTTTAATCCTGCCTTTAATCCCAGTGGCAGAGGCAGGTGGATCTCTGTGAGTTCAAGGCCAGCCTGGTCTACATAGTGAGTTCCAGGTCAGCTGGTACTAAAGGGAGACCCTGACTCAAAAAGACCAAAAGAGGGACTGGAGAGATGTCTCAGCAGTTAAGAGCACCGACTGCCCTTGCAGAAGACCGGGGTTCGATTCTCAGCACCCACATAGCGGCTAAGAACCATCTTTAACTCCAGTTCCAGGGGAACCCGATGCCCTCTTCTGACCTCCGAGGCACTGTACGACACGGGTGCACCAACATATATGTAGACGGTATACTCATACACATAAACATATAATAAATTTTTTAAAAAGACCAAAAGAAATAAGCTACACGAGTGATTAAAAAACTAGTAGGCCGCTGGGTGTGGTGGCGCACGCCTTTAATCCTAGCACTTGGGAGGCAGAAGCAGGTGAATCTTTGTGAGTTCAAGGCCAGCCTGTTCTATAGAGTGAGTTCCAGGACAGCTGGGACTATAGGGAGACCCTGTCTCAAAAAGACCAAAACAAAAAGAACAACAAAAAACTAGTAGGCCAAGTAAACTAAATTGGTACATTAAAGACCACCTAATTGCCAGGCAGGCATGCACTGCCACCACTAGGCATGGTTGTGGTTCATCTTTAATCCCAGCAGAGACAGGCAGATCTCAGTGAGATCAGCCTGGTCTACATATCAAGTTCCAGGCCAGCTGGGGGCTACAGGGAGACACTGTGACAGACAACAAATAAATGACAAGCTAATTCTAAATTATGCAAAAAATTAGTTACATGCCCTGTGTACTAACATACAGCTCCCAGCATTTTATATATATATATATATTTATTTATTTATTTATTTATTTGGGAGGCAGAGGCAGGTAGATCTCTGTGAGTTCAAGGCCAGCCTGATCTACATAGTGAGTTCCAGGACAGCTTGGTGCTATAGGGAGATCGTGTCTCAAAAAGACAAAAAAAAAAAAAAAAAAAAAATTCAAAACACATACTAAAATCATCAGTCTGCAGCAAAGTTACATTCTAATCTCAATGACAAATTCTTTTGATTAAATAAAAGATAGACATAGAATATGATGAGAATATTCTCCCTATTGTCTTATATTGCATTTATTCATATATAATAAAGTTCAACATGCTGGTTGCTCATGTGGCTTTTAGGTTCTAACCAAATATTAAATAACAAAATATCTTAGAATTGGGCTGGCTCAGTTAGTTGGTAAAGCACTTTCCATCAAGCCTGACGACCTAAAATTCTACCACCACCACCTCTATGAACAGACTTCCTCAAGTTGTCCTCTGACCTCCACTGCCACCCTCACATACAAAGAAATTTAAAATGTATCATAAAAAACTCTTAGGAGGAAGAAAGGACATCATCTGCTGAGAAAAGCACTACTTGCTTTCTGCTGTAGTCAGCAGTTTCTAAGAGACTCCAACAACCCCAGTCTGCTGGTATCTGTTCAGTACTCTTCCCGAAAAGGTAGGCTAATGAGTAGCATAGGCATGGTGGTATATACCTTTAATTCCAGCACTCAAGAGGCAGAGGCAGGCAAATCTCTTTTGAGAGTGTGGCCAGGCTGGTCTACATTGTAAGTTGAAGGCCAGCAGGGGCTACAGGGAGACCTTGTCCAAACACACACACACACACACACACACACACACACACACACACACACGTGCGCACGAACAAAAAAAGAATAGAATATACTTGAAATGAAATGACAACATCTTTTTTTTTTTTTGTGGTCTTTTTGAGACAGGGTCTCCCTGTAGCCCCAGCTGTCCTGGAACTCGCTCTGTAGACCAGGCTGGCCTTGAACTCACAAAGATCCGCCTGCCTCTGCCTCCCAAGTGCTAGGATTAAAGGCGTGCACCACCATGCCCAGCTGAAATAACACATCTTAAACTAAACTTTGGATACCACACCTCTGAAGCAAGTCAGTAACCATGTAGCTGGGCACCACTATATAGAAGCACATAAGACAAAGACCTGAGGCTCTTTACCTCCAGAAAATAAGATTATAAGTGGTTCCAACCTCCACCCCCCAATCCTTAAGATGACTGAAGAGCAGGCAGACACTTTTACTGCTGCCTGAGACATCTGGGCCCAAACCAATAAATTAAGCTATTCCTTGACTTCCGGCCCATAAACATCAAGAGATAAGTATTTGCCATACACTAACTGTAGTGCAAATCATAACAAAGGAGTTCAAAATTTGTTACTAAATGGCTGTTTAGACAAAAAAATTTTTTAAATGTGTAATATGCTTTTCACATATCAAATATTACACATGAATAACAATAATAGAAAGTTACCCAAAATAACACGTTCTTAGAATCCCACATCTGAGAGCGGGGTAATAGAATTCAACCTTTCATAGTTCACTGTTATTTTCATGTGAAAAAGATTCACATACTTCTTTTTTTGGTTTTGTTGTTGTTGTTTGTTTTTGGTATTTTTTGATATATTTTGGTCTCCCTATAGCCCCAACTGGCCTGGAACTCACTCTGTAGACCAGGCTGGCCTTGAACTCAGAGATCTGCCTGCCTCTTTCCCAAGTGCTAGGATTAAAAGCGTGCACCACCACGCCAGGCTTAAAGACAGTTCTTAGCTGCCATGTGGGTGCTGGGAATTGAACCTGGGTCCTCTTTAAGAGCAATCATCGCTCTTAACCATGATTCACATACGTCTAAATAGACTTTATTCTCTCCTGCTTCCAGCTTCAAAAAACCTTTTAACTGAATTTAACATTCTTAGAAACGTACACAAAGCCAAATGTATACTTCACTAAATTTTCACCAAACAATTCTATAAATTCATCACCTTAGACTTAAATAATCAGCTCTCAAAAAATTTCATGCACCCCCATAAGCCCTTTTCCCCCCTCACCACAAATATTAATTTTGCCCCTTTGAACATTTAAGGCTTTATTATTATCAAGTATGTAAGTGCATGTGCCTTCCTCCTTCGCATGGGTTCCAGGCAAGCTCAGGTCATCAGGTCTGCAAGGCAAGTGCCATTACCTGCTGAGCCATCTCTCCAACTCCGAACTTATTTATATAAATGGAGTATTAATTTACCTGTGAAGAACAGCTTATTCATTTATACTGCTATATAGGACCTCATTGTAAAAACCACAATGTATTTCTCATACACTGCTGACAATTAAAGTTTCCAGCTTTTTGCCATTATGAATGGTTTATCTATGAACATTCTTATGCACAAATTTTGGTGAGCAAATAGATATATTTCTTTGAGTATGTATGACACTGCATATTCAACTTTTGCTATCACTACCATGTATTTTCCCGAAGAACTGGTATTACTTTATCATTTGTTTGTCTGTTTTACTCAAACCTCTAGCAAAAGTTAACATGACTGTTTCTTCTATTATCAAACACAATTAGACAACAGGATTACAAATACAGACTTAAAGACAGCACCTGACTTCCAGGCCCACAGTCCAGGGACACACATGGAAATAAAGGACCTGATACATTATAGTTGATACAATGCACTGATATAGTCCATCTGATCTTCTTAATAACCACAAGAGATTAAGTTAAACCTCACCATCTCTATTGTTCCTGTGAGGAAAGGGATACCTGTGAGGTGGTTTCCCAAGATCATATAGCTGAGTCATGAATCAGAAATGGAACCTAGGCCTTTGACTTCCTAACCATCTATCTCGACATTATTCTTAGTGGTTTAACTCACTATTAAGCCCACTGGAAGCAGCCAGAAATTTTAGAAAAACAAATAGGAAGAGGAAGATCTAGGACTTGTCTGCCAAGCTCTAAAAGGGCTGTAGATCTGCTGCTATGCATGGTATAATTTGAAGACAGACTGTCAAGATCTTCAGGCAAAATCAAATCTATTCCAATCTTTCCACAGAGATAAGTTCAAAATGCTTACTGCTGAAAAAAATCCATGAAGACAAACTTCTTTAACTGTAGAAAGCAGTTGCAAGAAAAACATGGCTGCAAACACTATTAAATTATATCTATAATTACTAATACAACTAAAAATTGCACTGTATGAAGAACTACTCTAAATTACTTTGGAAATTCTTTCTAATCTGATTACAGTAGATACATGTATAAATTTGGGTATTTGGTGGAAATGTCACCTATAAAATTTGAGTTTAAAAAATACATGTATTTATGTATTTTTGATATAACTTAAATGAAAAGTATTAAAGTTATTCATAGACAGTTTAAAAGATTCTATCTCAAGCTCTTTTCATGCCTAATAATTCCAGCATTCTATGGTGGCCAGAGCTAAAATGAGGGCCACCCACATGACCCTTTTCAGCACTCAAAATCAAGCTCTTCTTTCTGTGACATGTCAGCACCATACCAAAGTTGACTAATAAGCAATTTAGTTGACCTTTTTAAATTTTTTAAAAATTACTTTATATACAAGATGATTTAAAAGTAAGGCTAATGGAACAGTTCACAAACAAGCCTGGAAACACAGTTCCTGGCTGAGAAAAACTGGAAAGACTACAGTACATCAAAATTTCTTTTGAGAAAAAAAAAATCCCTCCAGCAATGGGAGCATGTCCCCACCCTTACAGCCCTCATGCTCACTGTCTGCTGGTACACATCTAGAAGCTGACTGAAATGTCTGGGGAGGGAATCAACAGGGAGGCTTGAACATGCAAAACTGGAAAAAGACTAGGTAAAGCAAGTACTCCTAAACCTACAGTGAAGAGAAGAACTCAGGGCTGCGAACCCCTAAGCTGAAGGTACATGACCAAGGATGTTTTGTTTTTCAGGCTAAAGCATCAAAGGCTTTCATCACAGTCCTAAACATGCCTATGATCTTCAAAAGGTAAAGGAGACATCAATTTCAAATCATTCTTCCATTAACTATCATAAATGATTGTTTTATGAGGAAACTATACTCTCTATACATTCTATGTTCTTACATCACAGTAAGCTAAGGCATATAAAAGCTGCTAAAATACATATGTAATATACCAGTAAATATTTGTTTCTGCCTCTAATGTATTAAACCTAAATAGGATTCTTCTGAAAAATAATTTTAAAACTCAGTGTTGGCTTCTGACTGGTCCAACTGAGCAGACTTCCTAAGGAGAAGGAGCAGTAAAAGGGCACCTGTGTGCATGTTTGACTCACTGCCAAAAATGGTGTTTATGGAAAACTTCAGATGGAGCAAAGAGGCACTCGGCCAACAAAATCTACAGCTGTGAGACTTGGAGCTTACAAGTACCCAATCTCCAAAAGCAAAAGTGGAATTATGGGACAGACTTTGAAGCTTGTTTATGTGCAAATTTTTGTAACAAGTGACTTTATATTTCTCTATTAAACACTGAAAGGGAATCCCATCCAAGTGCTGATACTTTGCCCTCAGTAATTACTTGTAAATAAAATTCAAGAGTGGCTAAGGTAGAAAAGTTCTAATGCTATACTTAGAGACTCAAAACTTCCCCTGGCCTAACCCCTACAGGATAATACCTACTCAGCTGGTTAACATAGTCCTGAAAAAACAACAGTTCCTGGGTAGAAAGAGACTGGAGAAGCTGCAGCATATCAGAGCTTTTTTTTTTTTTAAGGGAGGCAAGAGTCCCTCAAGCCATGAGGCCATGCCCTGACCCTTTCACCCCTCATGCTCTCTGCTGTCCCCTCACCAAAAGCTTGCCTAGACAGATCTCTGTGAGTTCCAGGCCAGCCTGCTTTACATAGACCTCCAGGCCGCACGGGGCTACAGGGAGACCTTGTCTCAAAAAGACCCCAAAACAAAAACAAACCAAAAAAAGCTGCCTGGAACTTCTGAACATGCAAAAGTGGAAAGAGTCTAGGAAGTTTTGAAAGAAAGTGAAGTGTAAGCACACAGACCACAGAGGACAGGAGGCAAATGCTGTGCTCCAGCAAATACTCTGTGTTCTCAAGAACAATGGTGCATTTGTAGATTATATACTACACTACCTCCACTAGAAATCCTCTGTACCTTTAAGGGACAGAGATTTGGATTAATAAAGAGTAATTTGCCTGCTCTTACAACCTGGCATAATCATTGTAATTCTTTTTTTTGGGGGGGTGCCTTTTTAAGATAGGGTCTCCCTTTAGTCTCAGCTGGCCTGGGGCTCGCTATGTACACCAGGCTGGCCTTGAACTCACAGAGATCCACCTGCCTCTGTCTCCCCGAGTGCTGGGATTACAGGCGTGTACCACCACGCCCAGCTTAATCATTGTAATTTTAATACAACAAATCAATCAATGGCAAAGCATCTAGCATTTATATTCATTCATAGAAGAGATATTTTAGATCCAACTCCAATTACCTTATTATGACATACCTATACAGGTTACAAATTCTGTTCATTTGGGAGGCCCTGTGTGTTTTAGTGTGAAGGCAGAATATCTTCCATACCATTATCAATGCCATCTCAGTCATCCTGACAACCTCAACCCAAAATAATTTAGGTATTCAAGTGAATGTCACGGGAATGTATTGCACAGGCACTCCAGAGCCAATCTATCTAAGTATTCATCCACACAGTCAGCAACTAGGAATTATTGTCTATGGCAGACTTTCAAACGGGAAGAACACTAGAATCATAAAACTACTTCATACAAGCCGGGTGTGGTGGCGCACGCCTTTAATCCTAGCACTTGGGAGGCAGAGGCAGGCAGATCTTTGTGAGTTCAAGGCCAGCCTGGTCTACAGAGCGAGTTCCAGGACAGCTGGGGCTAAAGGGAGACCCTGTCTCAAAAAGACCACAAAAAAAAAAAATCTACTTCATACAAATCAGTGTGCTTGCACACACCCTTGCATACACATGCAAATTAGTTTGTGTTGGTTGGGGAGCAGGGATTATAGACATGACCCACCATACCAGGTAAGAACATTTCTTGGTTGTTAGCCTTAGCCTTTAATGGCCAAACTATTTCTCCAGGCCAAAACATTTTGTTAACTTACCAAATCATTTTTGTTTCAATACAGCCCAAAATAGAGTACATTACTGAAAGAGCCTTTTAGACGTAGTGGTACACATCTGTAATCTCAGCATCTGAGGGGCTGAGGCAGGGAGGTATCCCAAATACAAGGCTAACCCTAGGCTATATAGCCAAAACAAAACAAGGCTTCTAAGTTGAATGAAACTCTTTTCTGTCATACTTAATATTCAAGACACACAGCAGATATCTACAGTGCTCCTGCTTTGTTATAGTACTTGCTCTAGTGTTTTCATTAGGATTTTGTTTCCTTCAGCTAGCTTGCAATTGATATAAATTCCTTAACTAGCACAGGCAGAGAACAAGTCACACACCCCAAATCTCACCTTGATTCTTTTACCTTCCCTAGTTCTAAAGGTCAAAGTTACCAAAGCTGTGTCTGAACTTGTACTGAAATGTCTGGCATTAATAAAACAAAGAAGGAATTAATATATTTTTTTAATTGTGAGGGGAAGGAGAGGAATCCACAAAGTCGGATTTCCTGTTCTAAGTAGCATTCTATTGGTCTACATTAATAACTTTCCCAGCAGGCCTTCCATGCTTTTACTTCAAACAAGCACAGTCTTTGTTCCTCAGATCCTCTTATATGTAACATTCGATCAGTTTTAAAATCAGCAGCTAACAGAGGAGGAGAAAACACTGCTCACTAAGCATTATACAAAGTCATACCTCAGCTCATTTGGAGGCTGCTGTAAGCTGGGTCACAGACATTTTCCAGCTGAGCACTATTTCAGTATTAGGTTTAATTTAATGAACCCTGAATGCTGTATTTTATTCTACTTTATCATACATACCAAAGAAAGGATCCCCTAAAGTATCAAGAATGCAAGCCTTAAGAAAGTTCTGTAATTCTTTTACCCAGGTATGCTATTTTAAACAAAGTATAAGATATCAATCTTATCCTAGTCAAGTTTTACTGCTAGCTAGGAAGGAAGGAAGGAAGGAAGGAAGGAAGGAAGGAAGGAAGGAAGGAAGGAAGGAAGGAAGGAAGTAAGGAAGAAATGGGAGGGAGGGAGGTGATGTAGTTAGGGTCGTTTCTGTAGAGGTATCTGTGGCTTTCTTTATATTTCCGGGTCTGTTATTTTTCGCCCCTGCTCCTGGCAATTAAGGGGGAAAAACTATTTTAGATAACTACATTATCTATACTTACTAGTTCTCCAACTAATACTAGCCATGCTGATGGGGTGGGATCTAATAAGAAAACTAGAAAAATCAATTCATCAATTATCCCTAAACATCCTTACCCAACTAAATCTTCCCTCAGGAAATGGTGGAAAAAAGATTAGTGAAAGAGATATCTCACACTTCAACATGCTATATAAGGAGAGAGGGCTGAAAGGAAATCTTGCAGGGAATTTTATCCCTTTGAACTTTCAAATAAACTCTTAAATAAGATTATGCAAACTTACTAAAAACCGGTCCTGATTAGAGGGAAAAAATGCACCCCTTCTCCACGTCAGTTCTGGAGGCTTTCTCTAGAGTTAAGGTTTGTATTGGGTAAAGAAAGACCTCCTAACAAACCAGCATTCTTTTCCACATGATCAGAGCTAATTGGCCCCCCTGCAGACAAGTGACCAATCACATCAGCTTCAGCTGAAACCAGCCCCCACGACATTATAAACACAGGAATGTAAGCTGCAAAGCCAGTCCAAGAAGAGAACCTACAAACTACACTGTAGGTTAAAACTACCTGATCATAAAGACAAGACTGCAAACTTCCCTAAGACCTACCTTGGTGCATAGGCTGACTCCTCAAGAGCTCGTAAGTACATGAAATAGCATTCACTCTTATTCTTTCCTTAAGGGGAACAAAGAAATGGACCAGCAAACAGAAACAGAGCTAGATTACTTACAATATATTTTTTTAAAACAGAGATATTACCTATATAGTCATAACTGAAGTTTGTTCTTTTCCTTAAATTTTAGAACTGGAAAATAGCCATACTTAAAAATATTAGGGAAAGTCTTGCTCTCAGTTACTTTGTTAAACATATACTAATTCTTCACTGTAACAAAGAAATGAATAGTAAAATATCCTAGGAAAAGCTCAGTGGCTTTTAAAAAATAATGATTTGGGGAGAGATTAAAGAAACTCAAGATGAACATATGGAAATAAATGCCAAAATAACAAATCATAATGTTTTATAGTTTCCTTAATCCAAGAGAGTTAGGAAACCTGGTTTTAAGTTTCCTCTTAAGCATGGAAATATTGCTGAAATTAGAGGTTTCTGTAGACAAGAAATTAAAATATGAATTTCTGAACTTATATAATGGGGTTAAATTCACATTGTTTGCCCTAATTATGGAGGCGAGGAGGGGTGATTACAAGACTTTCAACACAAGCCTTTAAAGTGTTTGCATAAGGCATGAACAAATATTGCCATTCACTTAGCATTTTAAGTGCAGCCTGTATCTTAACTGGCTAATATGACCTACAGTGCTACTTTAAAACACAGCAGCAAAAGGACAAGGTTAAGGGCTGCCACCTAATGAACAGAGTGACACTGTTATTTTGATTACCAATAAAGCCATCAAACTACCACTTTTATAATATGTACTAGTCTTTCAATCAAACAATTTATAGATGGTAAATATTTTATGGCTCACACAGTTATATATATATAAACTGTCCCACTTTTTTATAATTCTAATTCCTGCTGAGATTTTTCTATGAGAAATATACAAAAATATAAATCAAGACAATTGCATTCACAAAGTACTCAATGGCAGGTGTGGTGGCACACACCCGTAGTCCCAGCACTTGGAAGATGGAAGCTACACTGGGCTACACTGAGATCTCTTCTTGAAAAGGAAAAAAAGGCATTCATGTACTCCTATGTGTATGAGAATATAAAAATTACTTAGAAATATGTATACTGGATGGAGGAAAAGAATCACATGTATATCAGGAAACAGCAATGTATTTCTTAAAAATACCATATAAAGATACATAAAATCATACAGGAAAAAAAAATCCTACAGTAAACATGGTATCAGTTGAGAGAACTAGAAATAAACTTAACAAAGAGTAGAGGTTTTAGGTGTTATTTAATCTCACACACCTCCACTTTTAATCACATTCTTCGTTTTTATTTTTTTATTAATTTTATTTATTTATGTATGTGTATGAATGTACTGTGTGCATGCAAGTTTGTGCACCCGTGTCGTGCAATGCCGCGGAGGTCAGAAGAGGGCGTCAGATTCCCCTGGAACTGAAGTTAAAGACGGTTCTTAGCTGCCATGTGGCTGCTGGGAATTGAACCCGGGTCCTCTGCAAGAGCATTCGATACTCTGAGCCATCTCTCCAGCCCCCACATTCTTTGTTTTAATATAAGTACATCTGGCCAACGGGAAATGGTATCTTTCCCAAAGTGACACAGCTAAATATTCAACAGAGCCAGAGCCTAAAGGCCATGCTCCCCACACAGAAAAATACTCTGGGTAATCCACTAGGTGAGAATCAAAATCACTTTTCTCAACTACTTGCCAACAAAACCCAACAAAGTTTCATTGGGGGGGGATCTGCTTCACTGCTTTGATGTTGGCCTTTTGACTTCCCTGTTCATGGCTTTTTCCATGTTACTAAGTTGTTGAAGGAAAAAAAAATAAAACAAGCCTAGAAGATTGCTACAAAAACTAGGTAGCAAGAAATAACCCTAAAAAGACCAAGTGAGTTAACTGTTTATAAGGTACAGCATATACATAGAAAGGTCCTCTCTGGAAGGATTTTAAATCAGGCAGGCCTAAAGAATGGTGGCGTTTATTCTACCCTCAATCTGTGAAACAGGGAGCATAGCTGCTTTCACAGTGACTCCAAAGCAGAACAAGTCCTAGTGTCCTAGTGTCTAGTCCCACAAGAGGTATTTCTACAGGGGTAGGAGGAAAAAAAACAATAAAACTGTTCGCACATCTTTGTGAAAGGTGCTAACTATTCTTTCATTGCTATATCCCTCCTCAGGTGTCAAAATCTTTTCTTTTATAAAATTATGCTAACAGCATTTATTTATTTGTTTGTTTATTTATTTATGTTGGTCTTTTTGAGACAGGGTCTCCCTGTAGCCCCAGCTGGCCTGGAACTCACTATGTAGACCACGCTGGCCTCAAACTCACAGAGATCTGCCTGCCTCTGCCTCCCAAGTGCTGGGATTAAAGGCATGCGCCAACATGCCCGGCTTATATATTTTTTTAAATTATCTTCTTTGTTGGTAAAATATATTCAAGATAATATTGCCTAAAAAATGCCTCTCTCTGTGTTGTTTTAATTTTACTACTCTGCAGAACAGGCTAATAATTCTGATTGTACCAATCTTCAAGTCTTGAAAGAGGTCTTAATTGAAGATCCATTTCTTAACTAAAAATTTTAAATCTGAACTGAGTATTCCTGAAGAACGAATACTCTGTAGTGGCTCTTCAACAGTGTTGTTCACAGAGGCTAACCAGGGTCAAGTGTCTTGTTTATTGAGGCAATACAGTGCCAATTCTGGATCATAGTATGCATAGGGATAATAGCCAGAACTTGCTAACTTTATGATTTAGGAAATTAGTATGTCTCCCTTTCATTATCTGTAGAATGGGAACTCTATCAGTACTTCCTACTATGAAAGTTAGGAGATATCATCGATAGCAATAAAGCAAATACTACTGAGAGTTTATTTTCTGCCAGGCATTGCCTTTTGACTTCCTTGGTATGACTCCTGGCACATAATAAACAATGTATACTAGCTAAATCATGTATAAAATTAACAATGGTTTAGTTCACTTATCTGAGTTACAGGAACAAAAAGAGCATCTACTGAAGATGCTGAAAAGTAGCTACCAAAGACTACCTCTACTAAACTCTGAATAAATAGTTTCTTATAAATTATTATTATTATTATTAATTAGCTTTGCTGTTAGCCACTCTAGGGCAATAATCCAAAGCCCTTACTTGATATTTGATTTGTATTAAGTATCTTGTCTCTAGTGTTTAGTGGTTTCACCTAAAAAAATGAGGATAATAATATCTATCTTCTTAAGACAAAGAAAGAAAAGAGAGATAGAGAGAATGCATTATGAAAACACCTAGCACAGTGCTTAGGAAGAGTTTGTTGTTTCTAAAGGAGAGAGATCAGGTCTTTTAAAACATTTTAAGAATCTAGCAAAATAATGAGCATTAAATATGTGCTGAGGGTGCGGCTCACTTGTCAGTGCTTGCCTAACAACAAAAACTACACTCAATGATTATGACAACTTGCTAGGCAATAAGTGATAAAACTTTTTTTAATGTCTTTTATATGAATTGAATGCCATCTAATCTAAATAAATTGAAGAACCATGCCAGTGTTCAATCAGTAGCTCTAGCTCAAATCTGAGGAAAACATAAAAATGGTCAAGGGGTCATCAATAAACATACAAAGGGAATGTTATATGTGCCCAGCTGTTCAATGTCTAATCCCAGTAACAAAAAACCAAACCAAACCAAACCAAAACAAAAAAGTCTAAAACCCAAAGTCCCCAGACATAAGATGGATCCAAGCAACCTCACTCCAGATGGCCCTGCTGCCCTAAGTGTCATTCAAAAAGAAGCCAGGCATGGTGGCGCACGCCTTTAATCCTAGCACTTGGGAGGCAGAAGCAGGTGGATCTTTGTGAGTTCAAGGCCAGCCTGGTCTACAGAGTGAGTTCCAGGACAGCTGGGGCTACAGGGAGACCCTGTCTCAAAAACACCAAAAAAAAAAAAAAAAAAAAAAAAAGCATGAAAGTGTATGATTTAGTGTATGATTGTGAGAAGACTGAGGCAGTAATATCCAGAGTTCAAGACCAGCCTTCCCTACATAAGGAAACAAAAGGGAAGGAGAAGGAAAGGAGAGGGAAGAAATGAACACACAGTACTCTCGAGGTATTTACTTCTGAAGAAAGAAGAAATGAAACCTAGTGTGGTGGCGCACGCCTTTAATCCTAGCACTCAGGAGGCAGAGGCAAGTGGATCTTTGTGAGTTCAAGGCCAGCCTGGTCTACACAGTGAGTTCCAGGATAGCTGGGGCTACAAGGAGACCCTGTCTCAAAAAGAAAAAGAGAAAAAAAAAAAAAAAGAAGAAGAAATTAAAAGGATCAGATATAAACTCTTAATGTTACTGGGCTGTGCCAAACAAGAACAGCCCTTAATAAAATCAAGGCTGTGTTTCCTGATTTGTTGATTGTAGTCACAAAACTAAAGTCTAACTATACCTGTCAATGAAAGGCTGGCTGTACATTAGATATCTATTCACAATATAGACAAAAGTATAAACCTTGAAAACTATACTAATACCTTTACAAAAGTGTCATCTATTTCACAATGCTTACTTTTGTTTTAAATACTTAAAACTTTTTCTTCTGGTTTAATTACTTTACAAGCTAGTGTTACTGTGGGTCAAGTATGTCTCAATGGTAGAGTACTTACCTAACATGCACAAGGCCCTGAGGTCTGAATACCAGGAGCAAAGGGTATTTAAAAATATATAGCTGGAATATCCCCCCCACTCCCAAGTGGGGGTACTGGAGATTATACCAAGGACCTTATTATGTATGTTTGGCAAGTACTCTCTACCAGAGTTACAATCCCAATTTGGAATTTCTTATTTTGCTAAGATTTATAAACCAAGATTCAGGGGGGCAAGAGGAGGCACAGCTATCCACTAGAACACAGGAAGAATAATGAATACATCCATAATGACAACACAAAACTTGATTATAAAAATTTGAATAGACTAATTATAAAGGATACATTAAAAGTGTGGATCTTGGGGTGATGAGATGGCTCAGTAGGTAAAGGCACTTGCTGCCAAGCTCGATAACCTAAATTTGATCCTCAGAACCCACATGGCAGAAAGAAAACTGATTCCCTTAAGTTGTCCTCTAACCTCAATAAGCATACTGGAACATATGCATGTGCACATGTACACACACACACACACACACACACACACACATACACAGGCACATACATACACATGTTAATTAATAAGTAAATGTAGGTGGGGAACTGTGGGAATCTAAAAGCTTAACATAAACTATGCCTTGTCCTAGTACTATTATCTGGCTTCAAAGTATTTGCAGAAGAATGGAAGCCTAGCTTTCCTAGCACGTCCAAGGCCCTGGGTTCAAACACCAGCACTGAAACAATAACAACAAAAATCAAACAAAATATTTGCAGATATTTTAATACTAGCTTCCCAAAATGATTTCTACTTATTTATACGGTCAATTGTAATAAACTTAGTTTTGTTTTGTTTTTTTAAATGACTTATTTCCAGGCGTGGTGGTGCACGCCTTTAATCCTAGCACTTGGGAGGCAGAGGCAGGCAGATCTTTGTGAGTTCAAGACCAGCCTGGTCTACAAAGTGAGTTCCAGGACACCTGGGGCTACAGGGAGACCCTATCTCGAAAAGAAAAGAAAAAAAAGAGAGAGAATTATTTGGGGCTGGAGAGATAGCCTAGCAGTTAAGAGCACCAACTGCTCATGCAGAGGACCCGGGTTCGATCCCCAACACCCACATGGTGGCTAAGAACCATCAGTAACTCCAATTCCAGGAGAACTCCAGTTCTCCGGGACCCTCTTCTGACCTCCGAGGCATTGCACAACATGGGTGCACAAACCTACATGCAGACAGTACATACACACACATACAAAAAAAAAAAAAAAATGGCAGAAACTTCAGGACTTATGAATATTAACTATAAGACAGTTAAGGGCTGACTCCTTCATTGTTGATTTCAGAGAATTACAGCCTAAGATGGACAGCGGTAACTGCAAAGTTAATGCTCCTCTCCTAAATCAAAGATACCGGAGGATAGTCACCAAAGATGGACACAGCACACTTCAAATGGATGGTGCTCAAAGAGGTCTTGCATATCTCCGGGATGCATGGGGAATCCTAATGGACATGCGCTGGCGTTGGATGATGCTGGTCTTTTCTGCTTCTTTTGTTGTCCACTGGCTTGTCTTTGCAGTGCTCTGGTATGTTCTAGCTGAGATGAATGGTGATCTGGAACTAGATCATGATGCCCCACCTGAAAACCACACTATCTGTGTCAAGTACATCACCAGTTTCACAGCTGCATTCTCCTTCTCCCTGGAGACGCAACTTACAATTGGTTACGGTACCATGTTCCCCAGTGGTGACTGTCCAAGTGCAATCGCCTTGCTTGCCATACAAATGCTCCTAGGCCTCATGCTAGAGGCTTTTATCACAGGTAAATATTTTTTTTTAATATCTTTTGTTTTTTATAAAGAAACTATAAGCCATTTTAATCACGTGTACAATCAGTTATAGGCAAGTCTATAATAGATCATTTGTCTGTATTATGAGCAGGTGATGCCAAAGAAAGGAAAGAAATAATCCACACACAAACAATAGAAATGTCAAACCTGCATGCAGACAGTACATTCATACACATAAATAAATAAAATTAAAAAAAAAAAAAAATCTCCAATGGATAGCTTTCGTAGTGCTGGAAGATGTTATGCATGCTACCAGAAAGAAAAAAACAAAAACAAAAAAAAAAAAAAAAATAAAAAAAAAAAAAAAAAAAAAAAAAAAAAAAAAAAAAAAAAAAAAGAAATGTGTAATAGAAATGTGTAAGCAATCTGACTCAGTTCTTAAAACTTTAACTATTGGAAATATGTAAGAAAAAAGGACCATGTATCACTAACTTGCAGGAATATCCTATGCCAAGAAAAATATTAACAAAAAAGCCTGAGAGTAATTTTTCTTAGAAGCTATTTTGATAAATATGTTCAAAACAAATTTTAAGTCATCCCATCTAACAGAGGAGCCTAACCTTTTTCCTTCTTTCTTGTGGTAGATTTTCCCCTATGAGATCACCTATTCAACATTTTCTCAACACAAGTGAGCCCACAACACCAAATTAGCATTATATGTTAAAGAAAAAGTTACATATACATATCCTTAGCAAAATGCACTGGAAATATGGCCATAAACATTATAAAATTTTTGCTAATATGCCTGGCTACATCTAAGACTACCCCCTCTAACAGAGATGGTCTTCTTTTTGTGTGGCATACACAATTTTTTAAAAGCTATGAGAAGATAAGCACTGGGCCTCATGAAGATGACCTAGAATGAAGCTCCAGAATGCTACCAACTGGCCCTACAACCTGAACAAATCACTTAACTTTTACACAAATCACTTAACTTTTACAAGAATGCACTTACACTAGGGTCAATACCTAGATAAATTTAAAACAGCATATTACTTATTTAGATGGGGAAAACATTTAAAATTTTGCACTAACCCCTAACTAAATTTGGTATTACCTTCAATTATGAAATTATATACAAAAAATTATCAACAGTACCAGTAACTTTGTTTATAAATAGAAATCAGGTATTTTCATATCAAACTACAGTACTTCAAAATCAGTTTTAACCCCATTGCTAGGGGTTTGCTAATGCATTGGTACAGCCTACATAGTACTATATTACATTTAAGTGTTCAACTGAGTTTTAATCTTCAATTTCCTGTTTGCAGTTTATATTTAAGCATTTAAAACATAATTATAATAGGAACTGCATTGCATGGACCTCACCAGCCTGCCAACAGACTCTATGGCACAAAACTGGTTAGGAAGCTCTCATCGAAGCTGGGGGTCAGGGCGCAAGGATTACATGTTTTAAAAAAGATACTGAAATCACTTCATAGCCAGAGTTTTCCCCAAAATTGAGAGTTTTAGAAGTTACAAAATTAAAAAATTCAATGTAGTTCTCATTCTAGCCTTCTCCTTTCCAAAACCTACTCTAAATGTATTCTTCACTTCAACTTGAAGTTATCTGATTATGACGACAATCAATTTACTTTCTGTTAGTGTTTTAAGGCCATGAATATAGAAAGTGACCGACCAATTCTTTTTTAAAAATATTTTTGAGTCTTAAAATTTTCATGCAATGTATTTTGAACACATTCAGACCCCTTCTTCCCTAAAGATAAGCAATTCTTTGACTTTGTAAGAAATTTATGAGATAAGTTTTCTAAATCTGCATACAAAATCAAATGTTTTTTACCCATTGTGACATCATAGGGTTCTATTGGTTCTTAATAGGAATGTTATGCATACTCTTAAAAATTCAGGCAAGTGAGCTTATCCAAAATTAACATGAGATGAATTCCTGGCTCAGTGGAAAGTTTAGTGAGAAATGTATAACTATTTAATACATTATTCTCATTCAGAAAAGGTATTGATACTTTATAGAATTCATTCTGAAAAAATTTCAATGGTTTTTAATTTAGGTGCCTTTGTGGCGAAGATTGCCCGGCCAAAAAATCGAGCTTTTTCAATTCGTTTTACTGACTTAGCAGTAGTAGCTCACGTAGATGGCAAGCCCAATCTTATCTTCCAAGTGGCCAACATCCGGCCCAGCCCTCTGACCAGCGTTCGGGTCTCAGCTGTACTCTATCAGGAAAGAGAAAATGGTGAACTCTACCAGACCAGCGTGGACTTCCACCTTGATGGCATCAATTCTGATGAATGTCCATTCTTCATCTTCCCACTAACCTACCACCACGCCATCACACCATCAAGTCCTCTAGCTACTCTGCTCCAGCATGAAAATCCTCGCCACTTTGAATTAGTTGTGTTCCTCTCAGCGATGCAGGAAGGTACTGGAGAAATCTGCCAGAGGAGGACATCCTACCTACCCTCTGAGATCATGTTACATCACCGTTTTGCATCTCTGTTGACCCAAGGCTCCAAAGGTGAGTATCAAGTCAAGATGGAGAATTTTGACAAGACTGTTCCTGAACGTCCAACTCCTCGGGTCTCTAAGAGTCCACACAGGACTGACCTAAATATCCGTATCAATGGACAAAGCATTGACAATTTTCAGATCTCTGAAACAGGGCTGACAGAATAAGACTTATCCATGCCATCCTTTTTAATGTATTAAATATATCCAGCCAGTTATGCAGCTATTTTTCCTTCAATGTATCTTATGCTTCCTTCTCAATGCTGATTACATCATGGTAATCATGCCTATGCCCACAAAAATGACTGAGCTAATAATATACATCCTGAAAACAGAACATTCTACCTTATAAAGTTTCTATCTGTGGCTATGTGCTGAAATCAATGCAACTCAACCTGGTAAGATACCCATACAGAAATATGCTGATGAATTTATAAAGATGTAGCATGATATCAATAATGAAGCTAAATGAAGGCTAGCACAGCTAAACTCTTAAGAAAAATCAACTACACATCTCTCATTTTCATTTGTAAAGTGAAACAACAGCCTAGTTTCAAACCTAGCTCTCTGGGTAGAAAGATGATATCACAGTATTTAGTGAACATCCTTTTTCAACTGTTATTTTTTTCAAGACAACGATGATTATTCCTTTGGTTCTTTAAACTACAAAACTAGGATAAGTATCTCCTTAATTTTTGACAGCTAAGAACAAAAAATTCAAAAGAAAACATAATATAGATTCATTCATAACACTAAAAGCATTTCAATATGACATGTATATATATTCATGTGTGTGTGGTTAGAAAGTACCCAGAGCAAGTAAGAAAAGCCCTGGCCCAAGCAGAAGTTGCAAGGTGGTATTTCTGGAAAAGAAATGCAAAGCTATATGTATCTATTTTAAAAACTACCTTGTGCAATACTTAAGTAGCGATTTTAAAACTTTACTCACCTAGCCATCTGAACTGTTTCCAGTCTAATTTTACTTCTCTCCTACTTATGACCAATTCAGCATAAAATTATAGACTCTGTTTATATCTTTTAATGCAAATACATACTGAATTTTTCTATAGATACTGAAGTTTAGTTAGGCTATAACTCAACTAGGGAAAAAAATCTCCAATAGATAAAGCAAAAAATTAGATACATACTGAATTTTTCTATAGATACTTAAGTTTAGTTAGGCTATAACTCAACTAGGGAAAAAAATCTCCAATAGATAAAGCAAAAAATTAGCAACAAAAGTATTTTCAAATCCAAATTCCTGTTTCCAACATCAAATAGTTTTTTCTATAAACACAAAATGAGTGTTTGCTCAGCAGTAGGAGGTTGGACTAGATGATCTCTATTATTTCTTTCCAAGTCTAATATTCCATGAAAATGATGCTTTCTCTGGTTCCATTTTTATTTTATATATACTAAAATGAACCCTTTCTCTTATACCCAGGTTTAAATTTAAGATACTTCTTTAAGCAATTTTCCTCTGAATTAAAAAGTGAGCGCTCCTTCAACAAAACAAAAAATCACACTATCAGGTTTCAAAGAGGTTTGTAGCTGCACATCTTCTCTTCAATTTCCCTTATTCAGGCCTATGTGGGAAAAGTGAAAGATTAAACTTTCCTTTCCCTGGTGGCAAATGACCCAGGCAGGATCTTCTCCTGAAATAAATACTGCATTATAAAGAGCAACAAATCAAATTTTTCTACACTCTGACACAAGGAAAAGAAAATAAAGAACTCTAGAGTAGTCTTAGACTGATAGTGGCAGAAGAATATTAAGAACACAGAAACCTATTTATTGTGAACTTTTGCCATTTAAAAAATCTTACGTATTCATTCCTAAGTAATAGGCAGGCTTAAAGACATTTTTCAAACCCAAGACTATTGTCAACACATAACAAGATTTGTCTAACCCGTGAAAATAATACCATATCAGGCAGTCATTCTCCATGTTTCTTCCTAAGAGCTCTGTGTCATTTTACAGAGATCACATCAAACTTCACAAGGGGACAAGTAAATGCACTAAGAAATTTGAAATCCATCTTTCCATAAAGGCTTCGTATTCCCCAATCAAGTCATATAAATATCATATCATAGTAACTAGTAAGACATAAATTTGCTAGTAATTAAGGAGAAAATTAAATGTGATTTCTTCTTCACACACCAAAAACATTCTACTGGTAAACTGATGCTATTTAGTTAAGCATTTTACAGGTAAGAAATGTAATCCAAAATTTTTCTTCAGGGACTAAAAAGATTCTGGGAGCACTGTCTACAATTCTTTCATTTACTTCAAAGAACCATGGTTCCTAGGACTAAGTTTTCTTAGTCCTCTCTTTCTGAGAGGCCAGTACCCCCTCAGGAATATGGAATACAGATGGAAATAGGGAAACCACTAGGAACTCATCCTCAACAAGATCAACCAGGAGCAACCAAGTGAAGTGCTCTTGAAAACCGGTACAGAAAGCATGACAGGACTAACAAACTGAAGATGAGCAATTACCAAAAATGTTAAGCCTAGATTTATGTTTGAAAAAGTCCATATGATCAGCTGCCAGAAAACATCTTTAACTACAATTACCAATGTCTATTTCCAAGAACTTTACACCAAAATACACTAATCATATTTGGCTGAATGACTGTTATCATGTGGATCATTTGTTTTGTTTTGTTTTGTTTTGTTGTCTTTTCAAGACAAGGTCTCCCTGCAGCCCCAGCTGTCCTGGAACTTGCTCTGCAGACCAGACTGGCCTTGAACTCACAAAGATCCACGTGCCTCTGCCTCCCAAGTCCTAGGATTAAAGGGGTGCCCCACCACGCCTGGCTATTTTTTGGGGTGAGGTGGATCATTTGGTTCTAATAGTACCTGCTTCATCCTCACAGAAGCATACAAGATGATCATAAGAACTAATCTCTCTCCTATGCAGCAATCAATTCCCAGTGAATAATAATTAGAACTCTAATGTCACAGGCTGTTTCCCACTTCCACATTCTCCCATGGCTATTAACAGAAGTAGGCCACAATTCTTACTCAGATGTTTTTCTTCATATATAAAGGAAATGCATGTACTGAGCCTATAGCTCAGCGGCAAAGCACTTGCCTAGCTTTTACAAGATCCTTGGTTTGATCCCAGTATCAAAATAAATACAAAAATAAATTTTATAAAACAAATACAAGTAGCTGGAGATATGGGGCACTGTTGGCTCTTGCAGAAGACCCAGTTTGATTCCCAGCATCTACATGGTAGTTAACAACCGTCCATAACTCCAGTTCCAGGGGAATCCAATGCCCTCTTCTGATTTCTGTGGGTGGTCCGGTGGGCAAAGACAACTTGCTGTGTAAACACAAGGACTGAATTCAAACCCCTACAGCCATGTAAAAAAGGCAGGGGATGGTATATGTCCCTATAACCCCAGCATTGGAGGGTGGAGACAGAAGTACCTAGAGAGCTTACTGGCAGCCAGATTAGCCAGAACAGCTTCAGATTCAGTGAGGGACCTTATCTCAAGGGAACAATTCAGAAAGTGATAAGGGAACATCTGTCACTGGCCCCTGCTCATATACCAATTGGTGTGGGAATTCAGACACACAGACACACAAGACACACACACACACACACACCACACCACACCATACAATTATAAAAATAAAAAGAACAAGTCATCCTGGTGTCTTTAATATTTGAATTATCTTAATTTGATGTCATAGAACATCTCAGAATTGATCAAGTATCAGTTTATCCCAATAAGCCAGTTTAGTACTGCTAATCTTAGAGAGTGTTATAACTGCTAACAAATTTTCAAAGTATGTCACTTTCAACAAATGTAGGCTACTCATAAAAACAGAAGGATCAGAATCCTGAACAATTAGCCTAAACTTATTATCTTACACAAAAGTTGATTTGAATATGTATGGACTTCCATAGTAGTCTAGTATACTTGTAGCTAGCATATTCTATACTATTTTTATACTTCATGTCAATTTGTTTATGAGATTTACCTTCTCAAAAATATAGAGTGCAACCAGGCATGGTGGTGCACGCCTTTAATCCCAGCACTCAGGAGGCAGAGGCAGGTGGACCTCTGTGAGTTCAAGGCCAGCCTGGTCTACATGGTGAGCTCCAGCTGGGACTAAAAGGAAACCCTGTCTCAAAAAGACCAAAAAAAAAAAAAAAAAAAGCGCAAAGAAGCCTTACTCTTTAAACAGGCTGGTTATGAAAAATAAATTCATATAACAACTATAAATAAAAGATGACAATGAAGAGAAAGAACTTTATAGGCATGCATTCCCACCACTGAAATGTGTCAAGTTAAAAATCAAGCTAATCTTACCAGAAGAATTCATTTTCAGACAACTCCATTAGATCTTTTCAAGAATGTATTAAATATCTGCCTCCTTAAATCTTCCACCCTTTATTGACCTTGACCTTGAAACTCCTACAGTTCAGGTCTAATTTCTTTCACATGATTGATAAGCAAGTCTGCAGTTCAGGTCTAATTTCTTTCACATGATTGATAAGCAGTACTTGTAGTCACCTTATAAATCTTACTGTTCGGGGCTGGAGAGATGGCACTGACTGCTCTTGCAGAGGACCTGGGTTCAATTCCCAGCACACACATGGTGGCTAAGAACTGTCTTAGCATGGTGACACGCGCCTTTAATCCTACCACTTGTGAAGCAGAGGCAGGCGGGTCTCTGCGAGTTCAAGGCCAGTCTGGTCTATAGAGTGAGTTCCAGGCTAGCTGAGGCTATTGAGGTGGAGGAATTGCCTGTCTCCAAAAAAAAAAAAAAAAAAAAAAAAAAGGTCTGCTGGGCATGGTGGCACACACCTTTAATCCCAGCACTCAGGAGGGAGAGACAGATGGATTTCTGTGAGTTCAAGGCCAGCCTGGTCTATATAGTGCGTTCCAGGCCAGCTTGGGCTATGCCACTAGGAGACCTGGTCTCAAAAAATTAAATAAATCTTAAAAAAAATAATAATAATAAGCCAGGCGTGGTGGCACATGCCTTTAATCCTAGCACGAGGGAGGTGGATCTCTGTGAGTTCAAGGCCAGCCTGGTCCACATAGTGAGTTCCAGGACAGCTAGAGCTACAGGGAGACCCTGTCTCAAAAAGACAAAAAAAAAATAATAATAATAATAATAATAATAATAATAATAATTAATAAATAAATAAATCTTACTGTTCAGTCCTATACAATTTTGTCTCTTATCATCTTTCTGACTTTGAAACTCCTGCAGGTCAAGTTTAATTTCTTTCATAGAAAGAAATTAATGACTGATAAGCAAGTGTATGCAGTGATCTTATAAACTCACCTCCCTGTTCAGGACACCCCATGCTTTCTTCTCCTACCCCCATTTCTGACTTGAAACTCATGCAAGACAAGTCAGATTTCTTTCAACTGATGGATAAGTACTTGCGGTGATCCTTCTCCCAGCCTATCACTCCTGCCCACAGTTTTGAGTCCTATCCAAACAATCCTGCTTCCTTTATGCAATTCCCACCACCAGGCATAGTGTCTTGGCCACCTATTCCCAAGTATGACCCTTTCAAGATGTGGCCCCAGAAGTGAACACAACACTTAAGATTGTCTAACAACACAAAGGGCAATGGGGGACTGGGTAAGGTGGCACAGCAGTTAAGAGCACTTGCTGAATAAACGAGTTCATATATTCTTATTTAACCCTAAAAATTCTGTAAGATATTATCTCACTTTCCAACTAATGAATATCTGAGAACTGAAAATACACATGAGCTGATTTCAAATCCTGTACACTACCCTTCATCACCTCTCCACACTCACTGGCAAAGTTCTGGAACAGGGGCTAGAAAGATGGCTCAGAAGTTAAGAGCACTTGCTGTTCTTCCAGAGGATCAGAGTTCAGTTCCCAACACCCAGGTGAGGTTGCTTACAACTACCTCTAACTCCAGCTCCAGAGGATCCAAAGATCCCTTATGTCCTCTGAGGGTACCTGCATACATGGGTGCCATACACATTCAGACACAAATAAAAATAAATCTTTTTTGTTTAATCAGATAGAAATGGGAACAGAGGTTCTGGCAAGTCTTTCAAGGTAGTACTCATTCAATAGTCTAAATATCAATACAAAGGTGACAATAAATTTCCTAGGCAAACACAAATTTCTTCATGTTACATTTATTTAATATTATTTTAAGAGGAACCAAGTATTCCCAATGTCATGTTAAGGAAAAGACTAAATCACTAATATGTTTGAGTTTTAGATGGAAGCAGTGAAAAGAAAACTTATTCCTATAACCTCCTTATTTGCAAAACAATTTATCCTTGGTCTGTGAATAGTATTTATAGACCTAACGTGTTTATGAGAACATTCCTGCTAGTTGTAGGAATACAGAAACCATGGACAATTTTAATAACTATAATAATACTGTGAACTGGCTTTTTTCTTTCCAGGTATTAATATATACTGACAACTTATCAGTCAGAAAGACTATCAGCGTTATAAGTTGACTAAATCATCATTAACACTAAAATCATCTTATGAAGTTCTTCTTAGATACCTTTACTATTTATTTGGCTGCTAGCATCTCATAAGAAAAAAGTATATAAAAAAAATAAATAAAGGTGAGGTAGCGAGATGAGATGGCTCATTGCATAAATGCATATGCCATGCAAGCCTGGTGGTCTTAGTGCAATCCCCAGAACTCACACAAAAGAAGAAAACCAACTCCGCAGAGTTGCCACGCTGTCCTCTAACCTTCACATGTATCCTGTGGCATTCGTGACCACACACATATCAAGCACTTAAACACAATAAAAGAAAAAGTCCAACAGATGATTAAAGTAAAACCGTTCATAGTTTTAACCTTTGCCCTCTAATACAAAAGCAAAAGTTTCAGCATCTCCCCTCCCCTCACTGGCAAAGGCTGTCTACACTAGGAAACAAGTCACCAGATTAGTTCTGAATTAAGTTTCAGTTCAAAAAAGAGCCTTAATGCAAAATACACACCTTGAAGAGAACACACAAACCTAAAATGTTATGTCAAGTAAACCCTAATGGTTGTATTCCTCCCTCCTGGTTACACACAATGGAGACCAGGGAACTCTAAGTGCAAGCAGTGTTACAGCTCCACCTACTGGAATGGTATGAGTTACTAAATTAATTTTTAACTTGAACCCTCTAAGGATTAATACAATGCTGGTCAGGAAATAAGACAGTAAGAACCTTACCTACATCTTTCCGTCCTGGTTTTTCAAAGCGCCTGTCACCCCTTAAAAAGACAAAATAAATTTCAAAAACAGCTTGAAAGCAACATACAGATTTCCTCCCATGACACTGACTTCCTATCTTCCTTTAATAGCGTTTTTTTCTAGTGATAAAAAAAAAAATGTACAGGTGCTGCCTAATACTTAGGACAGAAAAGCATAGACATGAAAACAAAAATTCCACCACCTACAAGCTAGCTTCTAGTTACTGTTAAGATACGTCATACATAGTTTTATATACTGTTTTTACAATGTTTTCCCACATTATTAAATTCATTTTGTTTCTGGTCCTGAGGATTGAACACAATCCTGACCCTTTTCTTCTATTTTGAGGTAAGCGTTCATCATTAACTTTAATGGTTGTATACTACTCTATTTGTGAACACAGCATCATATAAGATCAATGTTTGACCTGTTTCCATTGTTGTGTTTCATGCAACGCCCTCAACTCATCTTGCCAGTCTTCATATGTTCACAAATACAGAGAAGATATATCTATTCACAACCAACCAACAAAATGAAAATGCCTCCCATTTATTACTGATGAAATAACCAAATTACGCCTTTAATCCCAGTGCCGGGGAGACAGAGGCGGGGAAATCTCTGTGAATTCAAGGCCAGAATGGTCTACATAGTAAGTTCCAGGCCAGCTGGGGCTACAAGACCCTGTCTAAAAAAAAAAAAACCACTAAAAAATAATAATAATAATTACACATGTTCACATTAATGGATTAATCGACTTGTGCTTCCAGCTTCAAACAAGGATGATTTAAATTTTTAAAAAAATATATTTGTTAGCCGGGCGTGGTGGTGCACGCCTTTAATCCTAGCACTTGGGAGGCAGAGGCAGGCGGATCTTTGTGAGTTCAAGGCCAGCCTGGTCTACAAAGTGAGTTCCAGGACAGCTGGGGCTACGGGGAGACCCTGTCTGTCTCGAAAGACAAAAAAAAAAAAAAAAAAAAAAAAAATTTGTTTTTTTGTGTGGTGTTNAAAAAAAAAAAAAAAAAAAAAAAATTTTTTTTTTTTTGTTGTTGCTGGCATAGTGGTGCACGCCTTTAATCTCAGCACTCAGGTGGCAGAGGCAGGTGGATTTCTGTGAGTTCAAGGCCAGCCTGGTCTACAGAGTGAGTTCCAGGCCAGCTGGGACTACAGGGAGACCCTGTCTCAAAAAGATCCCCCCCCCAAAATAGACATATAATGTTATTAAATAACTTTTATAAAAAATGAAGCCCAATAACAGTAAACAGAGGCTTCTCCGCTGTGAAATGTAGAAAACCAGTAAGTTCTGTTTTGAGAATTTTCTTTCTTTGTGGGAGGAGGCGAGTAAGACAGTGGTCCATCATCACCACCCCTACCCTACCCATTTATGTCTACATAATTCACTATGTACTTCATTTTGGCCTTGATTCTTTTGCCAGCTTCCCAAGTGTTGGTATTTCAGGAATATGCCTCCATGCCCAGATCAAGAAATTAAGCTTTGTTTTATTTTGTTTTGTTTTGTGTATTGAACCTAGAGCCTCATGGTGCTGGGCAAGACAGCTACCACTGGGATATATCCTAGCCATTCTGTTCCATTTTTATTTGAAACAGGAAATCACTAAATTTCCCAGGAATAGCCTCAAACTGAAGAATCTCCTCCCTCTACCTCTCAAGTAGCTGGGATTGCAGGTGTGCACCCCATTAAGTGAGTTTTATATACCAACAAATCTTTACATAACAATATGGGTACTTTAGTTACCTTTCCTCCCAGCTCTGTGATCTATGCATTTCCCTGCCTCCTCCTCGACCAAACACACCCTCTACTTCATCAAAACTTCTTTGGTAGAAACCACATTCACCTCTACCTCTACCTGAAAATAAGAAGACAGGAAAAAAAAAAACAATGGTCAGAAAACCAGAAAGAAGCATGTATTTGACAACAAAGATTAACCTCTAAATTTCTGTCTCTAATCAAAGCAGGATGTCTACATTTAAATATTTAGCAGCATGATCTTTACCTGTGAGACCTACAATAGCTCTAAAGTAGCTGGATCACGGGCTGAAAAAAATTAAATATTAAACTAATGGAAGAGCACCAGTCCAGAACAATAAAGACTATCAATAAAGCTCTTCAATTAAAAA
Organism: Rhizomys pruinosus; assembly: GCA_009823505.1. Taxonomy (NCBI): domain Eukaryota; kingdom Metazoa; phylum Chordata; class Mammalia; order Rodentia; family Spalacidae; genus Rhizomys; species Rhizomys pruinosus. The sequence goes on along the minus strand of VZQC01003012.1, from coordinate 3,362,903 downwards.
GTTGATAGTCAAATGCTAAGACAATAAAGTACTATAAATTGAATGTGGAGATGAAGAGGAGGGAGACAGGATCTCACTTTGTCACCCTGGCTGACTTGGAACTCACTATGTAGATCAGGCTGTACTCAACTTAGAAATTCAGCTCTGGCTTCCAAGTGCTCAGATTAAAGGCTACCACCTTGGCTGGAAAATTCTTAATATGGAGAACTTGTAAAGAGAGGAATTATTGTGAAAAGCATCAAGATCAAATGTTGAACTACTTTATCTAATCCCAGAAAAAGAATGATAATGAATTCTAAAATTATCAATTCATGAACTATGTCCTTAAAGGATAAAAGACATCCTTCATACTTTATTCAAATCTTGAAGCAAGGAAAATACCAGTACTAATAACAAACCACAGAGCTGGTAAGACTGTGTATAATTTGTAGAGATTTAAAGCTCTGCTATTCAAATGTAAACTGTCCTTCACTGAAGGCAATTTGGTTATCAACCGGTGACTCTACAATTCTACTCAAAATTTACTTCTATACTTTCACAGACCTAAGTGTGTTAGAGCACACCTTGAAATCACAACACTCAGGAGGCTGAGGAAGGATGATCACGACTTCAAAGCCAGCCTGAGATACTTCAACACTGACTCAAAAAGCCTAAGAAAGACGGAAAGATGGAAAGAGGGAAAGAGGGAAAGGAAAAGAAGGGTGTTAAAAAAAAATAACGAAAACAGAAAAACAAAAACACTTTCATAAATGTACAAATACAGAGATGTACTACATGTATGATGGACTACTTAATATAACCATGGTCTAATCAGATTATATGGAGCTGAACACTTGGTATTAACTATAGACATCTTAATATTAAGTATTTGTGGTGATACTGGTATAAAGAAACCCACTGTACTACCAGTCACATAAAAATATAGCATATACTTAACAGTATATATGGTATGTGATCATAACAGGAAGCTGTTACTGGTTTGTGTATTTATGCTGCTACACTATGCTCTGTTTTAGGTACTGTTAAAGAGTAAATCATTTTATACTGTCTTTTAATTGCATCAAGAGACCAAGTCAAATGATTGGTTAACTTATACCATCTGAGCCCACAGAGCAATGATAATGAAATCACATAGTGACACTTTATAAAATGTATCTTGTTTTTAAATAGCCATGACTAATAAGTATGAAAATTATCACTATCATTTCAAAAACTAGAAGCAACCTACTTGAAAATGGGTTGGTTAAATAAATTTTGATAAAGCATCACAGAATACCATGAAGCCACAGAAAGTAAACTACTGATGTTAACTGAGACTTATTGCTACTGAATGACAAATACATACTGAGGAACAATACAAATTAAAAGTATTCATTAAAAAAAAAAAGTATTCATTTAGACACTGCTGCAGCTAGGGTCAGGAAGGAGACAGCCAACTGCCAGAGCTACATACAGTGGGCAGTATATACATGTAGCTTTATAGTTATCTCAACACATATCACCTCTATCAAACAAACATACAAATGAGTGATCTGGAGAAGGAAAGGAGTATACTGATAACTAAAAAAAAACTTAGAAAGCATCCCTAGCTCAATTCTGCCCACAGTATAAAATAAGCCCCCTAAAAGGGTGGGTCTTTGTGAGCTGCTGGAGACCAAATCCAGCATTGTGCACATGTGGTAGGCAAGTGCTCTACTACAGTTATATTCCTAGCCCCAAAATGACAGAGATTCAATAAAAGTATACAGCTCAATCAAATAATTTCAAGTATCCATATAGCTGTTCTGCTTATTTACTATAATCTACCAAGAAGTAAATCAGAATACAATTATACTTTGTGACTTTTGTGTTTAATGAAATAACAAAATAATGCACAGAATTCTATGTGGATAATCTTAAAAACTATGGTTGCCTTCTGACTAGTCTAAGTATCCACTTCACATATAAAATGAAAGTGTGGACTATAGTTCAACTTTAATAATCTGTAATAATCTAGTTTATCAATGTCACTTAAGTCAACTTAAAGTCTAAGTAGCTCTCCTTCAGAAAATGTACACATTGTATTTACAATTCTAAAATAATTAAACACAAAACTAATACTAGAATATTTCTAATAGTGACTTTAAGGTGGGCAAAAAAATCCCCTCCCCTCTTCAAGAGTAATATTCTCACCAGGTGTGATAGCTCGCTCCTTTAATCCCAGCACTTAGGAGGCAGAGGCAGATGGATCTCTGAGATCCAGGCCAGCTGTAGCTACAAGGAAACCCTGTTTCAAAAAAGACAAAAAAAAAAAAAAAAAAAAGCTTCCCACCTTTATCCCAGCACTCATCGGGAGGCCAGAGCGGGCAGTCTCTGTGAGTTCAGGGCCAGCCTTGAACTACAGAGAGAATCCAGGCCAGCTGGACTAAAGAGAGACCGGTCCAAAAAAAAAGACAAAAACTTTCTTAAATAAATAAAAAGGAATAGTTTTCTCAGTGGTGGAGAGATAGCTCTCTGGTTAAGAATGCTTAATGTGCTGCCGGGCGTGGTGACGCATGCCTTTAATCCTAGCACTTGGGAGGCAGAGGCAGGCGGATCTTTGTGAGTTCAAGGCCAGCCTGGTCTACAGAGTGAGTTCCAGGACAGCTGGAACTACAGGGAGACCCTATCTCGAAAAAAAAAACAAAAAACAAACAAAAAAAGTTATTTCTGGGGCAAGGGTTAGGTCCTGGCAAAGCAGTTCCATAAAGATTTCCAAAGAGGTGAGGTAAGAACTTGACTGGGACGCCGGGCGTGGTGGCTCAATGCCTTTAATCCGCACTTGGAGAGACGAGGGGTGGATCTCTGTGAGTTCAAAGGCCGCCTGGTCCACAGAGTGAGATCCTGGCCAGTTGGGGCTATCTGGGGACCCTGGTCTTCAAAAAAAAAAAAAAAAAAAAAAAAAAGAATGCTTAAAGAAACCTGTACCCACATGTACATTCCCACAAAATCTCTCCCTCCTCCCCACCCCCCCCATAATTAATTAAAAAATAAAATGGGCTGGAAAGATGGTTCAGCAGCTACGAACACTGGCTGCTCTTGCAGAGGACCAGGTTTCAATGCCTAGCTCCCACATGGTGGCTGACAACCATGCATAATTCCAGTTCCAGGGGATCCTACGCCCTCTTCTGACCTCCTCAGGTACTTACACATATAGTCAATACATTCATACAAATAAATTTTTTTAATTAAAATGAAGTATTTTTTAAAAAAGAATAATTTTCTCAGGCAACCCATTACACAGAATCACCCTGAAGAAAGTATTTTATCCTAGAAATACATGAATATAAAAAACAGCTCTTAGCCGGGCATGGTGGTGCACGCCTTTAATCCTAGCACTTGGGAGGCAGAGGCAGGCAGGTCTTTGTGAGTTCAAGGCTAGCCTGGTCTACAGAGCGAGTTCCAGGACAGCTGGGGCTACAGGGAGACCCTGTCTCAAAAAGACCGGGGGGGGGGAGGGGGAGGCCAGGTCTTGGGGGACCAAAGTAAACAAGGAAAACACAAAATGCTTTCTGCTATTTCTGACTAGCACTGACAGTACTCCTGTGTCTGAAGCTTTATTAATGGCCATATTAAAAAAAAAATCAAATTCTAGAGCTACTCAATTTGTTAAATTTAAATGTCTATAAATATAGTTCCTATACAAGAATAAATGAGAAAACATAATGCTACTAACATAAGTTTAAAGGTCTGTCCTCTTACCTGAGATTTCCCTCTATTCTTTCTGAGGATTAAAATGCAATTCATTTCAATAATGATAACTACATCCTGGACCAAATAAAAAGATAATTATGTGCCAGGCATGGTGGTGCATGCCTTTAATCCCAGCACTTGAGAGGCAGAGGCAGGCAGATCTCTGTGAGTTCAAGGCCAGCCTGGGCTACAGAGCAAGCTCCAGGTCAGCTGGGACTAAAGGGAGACCCTGTTTCAAAAAGGAAAAAAAAAAAATGTTGTTTCCTCTAACTATTTATTCACTTAAATTTTACCAGGTCAGGATATTTTCAGTCTGAAGCCAGTAGCTTTGCTATCTGTTTTGTTTTTAAGTTGGAAGGAAATATAATCAAAAGAAAGATCACAATAATCACTAACAAGTCAAAATAAGTGAAAAACACACCGGCCTAAGAATTACAGGTGTCAGGACAATGCTGAAGTACATTCACTTCACTAGCTGTGTGTCCTTCCTTTCACATTAACACATTAATAAATCACATCTCACAGCATCTCTCTTTTATATGGACTTTATGTAAATTCTGACTGTAAAAACCCTCACTTCAAAGAAACCAAAAAACAAAAAGAAACTCACAGATCCTTTACAATCCTTTATGTGTCTCTATTTGTGGTTGCTTTGGGGTTCTCTGTTTGGAAAGGTCAATTGTTTTAAGAGAGGAAGGTAGCTCAAGCTAGCCTCAAATTCTCTATATAGCTGCAACTTTGGGTTAAACACATGATCCTCCTACCACTACCTCCCAAGTGCTGGGATTACAGGTATGTACTATCACACCCATCTCTCCACTTGTTTAATATGTAAGTTTTTTTTTGAGGCCTGTTGAGACCAGATGGTACCTGTGTGTGGTCTGCACACATAGGAGATTCTATTGCTTCCCTTGAAAAGGACAGAAAGGAAAGATGATTGCAACTGGAACCTCTTCTCACAAGCCTCCTACAGCTAGAGCCTTGAGCAGTCAGTCCCATCTCCAAAACACTGTCCCAACACCAACAGGCATAGATCTCAGACCAATCCTAGGTCACAAGAACCTAACCAGGTTCTGAGATGTTGGTACAACATTTCAAACCAACAAGCCTAGCTCTCACCACTGAAATTTCTGCAGCAGAGGTGTTTAAATTAAAAGTTACCAACTATTCAGATTAAAAACTACTCTCCGGGGCTAGAGAGATGGCCTAGCGGTTAAGAACACCGATTGGTCTTGCAGAGGACCCGGGTTCGATCCCCAGCACCCTACCCACATGGCAGCTAAGAACCATCTGTAACTCCAATTCTAGGAGAACTCCAGTTCCAAGGGAATCCGAGACCCTCTTCTGACCTCCGAGGCTTTGCATGACACGGGTGCACAAACCTACATGCAGACAGTAATTCATGCACATACAAAAATAAATAAAATAAAAAAAAAACTACTCTCCTAGAGGGGCATGGTGACGCTCACCTTTAATCCCAGTACTTGGGAGGCAGAGGCAGTAGGATCTCTGTGAGTTCCAGGCCAGCCTGGTCTACACAGTTGAGTTCCAGGCCGGCTGGGGCTACAGGGAGACCCTGTCTCAAAAACAAAAAAAAATAAAGTAATAAAAACTACTCTTGTAGAGATAAATTCTTAAGCAAAAACTTGAAACTAAAAAACAAGGGCCTAGTCACATTCTGAATGGACTACTAAGAAACAATACATTCCCTATAAAGACTGTGTATAAATTATTCCTAACATATAACCTTAAAAATATAGTTAAAAAAATGAAAATGAGCAAATTCCACAGCCATACCCACAATCATGCTCACCTATAATGTAGAGACAATGGCCTCAGCCACTGTTGACAACCAATTCTACTTATCTAAAGCATCTCTTAGAGAAAAATTACAATATATGTTTGGACTAGTTCTATGTTAAGCAACATATAAGGGTTACGTGCTCAAAAAAATATAAATGTTAAGAATGTCTCTAACAGAAAATCAATGAATCTAAAACAGGAAATGTTATCAAGGAACAAAGCAATAGCAAATTAAGAATTTTTTCCTATGAGAAGGCATAAATTCATAAAACTATACATTACATATGTGAATGCTGCTTAACTGTTTTGTTGTAAAGTCTATCCCCTAAAAGGTAGTGAGGTGGTTTTTGCTAAAAGTTCTCTCATGGTGAGGGCTAAGGTAACTTCTGGCATACATCCCTCATAAAGAAACTCTGTGTTAATGAGAGGCACAGAGGGATGGATTTCAGTGCTGCTCCAGAAGAATGTTCTAGCTCCAAAAGTGTAGGGCTCTGGAGATGAAGAATGTAGAGAATACAAGTCTTCAGAAATTCACTAGGGCTGTCTAGACTTCCTCCATGCTCAAATAAACACAACAGGACTAGATGCCTCTGCTCCTAATCAGTGGTTAAAGAGATTATCTCAAGAAATGCTGCAGAAAATAAATGTTTAGGACATTTGCAGTCAACATTCAAGGGCAGTTTGTTTTATAATCAGACATTAAAATATTATTTAATAAGCCATTTTCCTATCCTCTTCTTCCTCTTCTTCCATATTTATTTTTTCACACAGCTCACCTCGCCCTCTTGAAGAACTTCGACCTCTAGGAGCCCCCACCACTGTTCCTCCTCCTCCTCGTCCTGTCAATCGCAGGACAGCGGCACTATTTACAGACATGGAAAAGTTTCTCTGCCAAAAAATAAAAAAAAGAACAAGAAAAAAAAGAAAAAATGGATAAAACACACAAAACTACATGTTGTTTTTCCCACCTCCCATTGCAGCTATAGAATGTAATGGCATCTAATCACTATGAGCAATGGGAACCATAACTACATGACATAGAGATCATTCAAAACCTAGTTACCTGACAATTTCAATTGGACATTTCAGATCAATAGAACTGACAACCAGTACTTTATACAATGCTACATTTGTTGAGGAAATATTGTGTAAGGAACCATCTATACATCCAGAAACAGACAGGGTAAACCAATAGTAGAGGAGGTATTGTAAAAGAGGGCTGGATTAAAATGGCAAGTTTTTAGAATGACCTATTGTATAGAAGTTCAACAAGATGTATGGAGTTTGGGAATGGGCAAGTGTCTATCTGAATGGCTACTTTAATCGAGTTATGATGTGGTTTTATTTATTACAATAAGGTTATTTTTAAAATGATACTTCAATCCTTTAAGTTAAGAGAAAAGGCAGTCATAAAAAGTTCTGAGGCACCAGCAGCATGAAAAAAAAGACAGCTTCCCTTGTGGCCTCATTCTATTCAATAATTCAGTAACTCCAAGAACAGCAGGTACCAGAAGTGAATGCTAAAATTCAATAAGACTCTGTGAAGGTCAAGTGTAGTGGTGCACACCTTTAATCCCAGCATTCAGGAGGCAGAGGCAAGTGGATCTCTATGAGGTTGAGGCCAAACTGGTCTACATACCGAGATTCAGGGCACTCAAGTCTACATTAATGAGAACCTGTCTCCAAAAAAGAAAAAAAAAAAAGTCTATGAAGTCAACCACCTGAATAATACAAGCTTGGGGAAAAAGGTGAAAAAAATCTAATCACTTATCCACTATCCTACCAAGAGCCAATCTGGAATAGAGTCAATCTCAATTACAGAGGAGTGGGCATGCACATGGGAAAAATGGTGGCCAAAAAGTTTTAAAATAGGTCTAGAGATACTACTGAATAGAAAGATTCTCTTTTTTTAATTTTGTGCTTTGTTTTATTGTTTTTTTTTTGAGGCAGGATGTTGTTGTAGCCACAGCTAGCCTGAGAACTCACTATGTAGACCAGGTTGGCCTCAATTTCACACACATTCATCTGCCTCTACTTCCAGAGTGCTAGGTTTAAAGGTGTGCACCATCATACCTGGTTCTAAGAAAATTTTAAATGAACTATAAAATATAAAACTCCTGGACATTTGACAGAGAATTCTGCAGGATGGTTTAAACAAAAATGTTACAACAGATTAACTGAATCTTATATACTCAAAACAATACACATTTGCACAAAAGCGCATGAATGTGGTATAATGAAGAAAATGAACCTTGGGCACAGATGGCACTCCTAGCTGGGGAGTAAGAAGTGAACGTCAGCCTGGTAATGCATGCCTGTATTCCCAGAACTCAGGAAGCTGGAACAAGAGGATTCCAAGTTTGAGGCCTGCATGTTCAAGTTCAAGTTCAGCTTAAGCAACTTCATAAAATCCTATCTCCAAATAAAAGTTAAAAGGCTGGGGATATAGGTCAGTGGCAGAATATTTCGCAAGAACCCATAAGGCTGGGTTCAATTCCCAGTACAGTACTAGTTCCCCAGCTGCCTCTCCCCTCCCCCCCAACCCCAAAAAACAAACTTCAGAGTTTAGGTGAAAAAAGTTCTGTAACTCAACTCATATTTTAGTACACAGTACTATTTTTATTCCAAATCTGCTAAAATGATACAACTAAAAAAATTTCTTGCCCACATGGTGGCACACGCCTTTAATCCTAGCACTTGGGAGGCAGAGGTAGGTGGATTTCTGTGAGTTCAAGATCAGCTTGGTCTATAGGGTGAGCTCCAGACCAGCTGGGACTAAAGGGAGACCCTGTCTCAAAAATACCAAAAATAATAATTTCTCAACTGGCCATGGTGATGAAGCCTTTAATCCCAGCACTTGGGAGGGAGAGGCAGGTGATCTCTGTGAGGTCAAGGCCAGCCTGCTCTACAGAGTGAGTTCCAGGACAGCTGGGACTACAAGGATGGCACCGTGGAGCAAAAAAAAAACAAAAAAAAAAATATATATACATAATTCATTAAAATTTTCTATTTTTAGTATTTAATTTTTTAATATGTATACCTTATTTTTGTTCCTTTTTTCTGTTGCTTGCTTTTTCACAATTTTATTCACCATAATTTTTCCAAATAACTTTTAGAAATCAGTGTAAATAAAATTGTTTTCTTTGAATTTATAGGTAATATGATCATAAAGTCAACCCCAAAACAGATTTACTATAAAAACATAGCACTTAAAGGTCATCAATTTTGTGCTATATCTTAGTAAAACTTAGTAAAAAGAAAAGTGGTTGAACCATACACATTAACTTACCTTTTGGCAGAGAATAATCAGTTGATTACCAAATATGCTTCTTGACATTATTAAAATTATGTGACGTTATGAAGCTGTCAAATCTTGATTAATGCATTGCAATACTAAAAGCAGAGGTCAGTGCTAACTGCATTTTGCATACCAGGATCCCACACAAATGAATACCTTACTACCTAACTAAGACATGCATAAAAGTCAAGTGTGTTATCTTTTAGTGTAGAGAAACACATTTTTTTTTTTCATATAATACTGCTGAAGTACAAACTGGCTTAATCTCTTTAGAAGGCAATTTCTCAACATATTTAAATGTCCATACCATTAAACACAAAAATTGTATTTCACATGTATAAGACATGTGAAAAACAACAGAAGATCACTAAATGCAGTATTGTTTATAAAAGCAAAACATGGAAGCTGACTAAATATTAACCATTATTAACTAGATTAAAGGTCATAGGCTTAGAAGTCTACACTTTATTTTTTTTTATTTTTTAGAGACAGGGTCTCCCAGCAGCCCCAGCTATCCTCGAACTTGCTCTGTAGATCAGGCTGGCCTTGAACTCACAGAGATCCTCCTGCCTCTGCCTCCAAGTGTTGGGATTAAAGGCAAGCGCAGCCACTCCTGGTGAAGTCTATACTTCTGTTTTCATTTTTTCTAATTTATTATTTTGTGTATGAGTGTAGTACTTGCATGTAAGTGCACCTGTGTCATGCAATGCCAGAGGAGTTCAGAGGAGGGTACAGGATCCCCTGGAACTGAGGTTATAGACAGCTCTTAGCCACCATGTGGATGCTGGGAACCAAACTGGCTCGCCAATGCTCTTAACTGCAAAGCCATTTCTCCATCTCCACTGTGTTTTCTTACAAGATACTTTGTGTGTGTGTGTGTTTCTGAGACAGGGTCTCCCTATAGCTCCAGCTGGCCTTGAACTCACTCTGCAGACCAGGCTGGCCTTGAACTCACAGAGATCCACCTGCCTCTGCTGGGATTAAAGGTATGTGGCACCACACCGGGCTGACACTTGCTTTTTTAATTTAAGCCATATAAAATACCAACATGTGATCACTTTTGGCCACAAACACTGCAGTTTGCTATTTCTATACATCCCATTCAGATGTATAGAGAATAGATGTAGTTAGGAGCATGGGGACGCTAGAATGCCTGAGAATGAAATTTGGCTCCTTAATTTGATTGCCTCATTTTCCTCATCTTTGTACTGAGGATACAGGTAAGACTTTCATCTACTTTACAGACTGTTGCAAACAAACAGCACATTAAATAATAAGTTGAGAGCTGCGCTTGATGCTAAGTATTTGCTTATCTCCTAGATGGATGCTTAGGTGAATACAAATCATTAAACAAAGGTTACTGGTTAGCTGTTAATAACCAACAGTTTCCGGGGCTGGAGAGATGGCCTAGCGGTTAAGAGCACCAACTGCTCTTGCAGAGGACCCAGGTTTGATCCCCAGCACCCACATGGCAGCTGAGAACCGTCTGTAACTCCAGTTCCAGGGGAATCCGACACCCTCTTCTGACCTCCACGGCATTGCATGACACGGGTGCAGGAACCTGCATGCAGACAGTACATTCATACACATACAAAGAAAAAAAAAAATCAACAGTTCCCAAGACACATTTGTTGAATAACCATTTTTCCAAATGATTCATGTAGCCGTTACTACATACACATTTCTTTAGAAATGCTATGGGTGATTTCCAAACAATCTGATCTGATTGTTTTAGCAGCCCACCATATTGGTAACTAGTAACAAATCATCTTCCCTGTTACACAGCTTTTCTGGCCAGTATAATCTCTAAGGAATCTAGGAAATCATTTAAGGAAATTTTAAATAGTATAAGCACCTCAAAAATAGGAAATTCACAAAATAATTCTACTACTAAACTGCGTGAGTGATATAAAAATAGGCTTGTTAAAAAAAAAAAGGCGGGGCTGGAGAGATAGCCTAGCGGTTAAGAGCACTGACTGCTCTTGCAGAGGACCCGGGTTCGATCCCCAGCACCCACATGGCGGCTAAGAACCGTCTATAACTCCAGTTCCAGGGGAATCCGAGACCCTCTTCTGACCTCCGCGGCATTGCACGACACGGGTGCACAGACCTGCATGCAGACAGTACATTCATACATGAATAAAAAATAAATAAAATTAAAAAAAATTTAAAATAAAATAAAAGATAAGGCAGAAAGTGACAGTGGAAGATACCTGAGATTGACCTGTGGCCTCCTCATACACATGCAATTACACATGCACAAACATGCATACACATATACTATACATGCACAAACATGCATATGCACATACTATACATGCACAAACACGCACACTCATACCTATGCATGCACAAACATGCAAATGCATACACTATACATGCACAAACACGCACACTCATACTATGCATGCACAAACATGCATATGCATGCACTACACATGCACAAACATGCACACATACACTATACATGCACAAATATGCATACACATACACTTATACATGCACATGCACACACTACATGCAAAAACATGCACACACATACACTATACATGCACATGCATACACTATACATGTACAAACATGCACACACATACACTATACATGCACACACATACACTATACGTGCACAAACACACACACATACACTATACATGCACAAGCATGCATACGCATA
>VZQC01003012.1:3303033-3347313 GCA_009823505.1 Rhizomys pruinosus | reverse complement strand
ATCCGATGCCCTCTTCTGATCGCCGCAGCATTGCATGACACGGGTGCACCAACCTGCATGCAGACAGTACACCCATACACATAAAAAATAATAAATAAATTAAAAACAAACAAACCTAGAATGGAGACGAGAATGGTAATAGTAGATGATGAGCTGGGCGTGGTGGCGCACGCCTTTAATCCTAGCACGGGGCAGAGGGGCAGAGGGGCAGAGGGGCAGAGGGGCAGAGGGGCAGGGGGCAGAGGGGCAGAGAGGCAGAGAGGCAGAGAGGCAGAGGGGCAGAGGGGCAGAGGGGCAGAGAGGCAGAGAGGCAGAGAGGCAGAGAGGCAGAGAGGCAGAGAGGCAGAGGCAGGCGGATATCTGTGAGTTCCAGGCCAGCCTGGTCTACAGAGTGAGCTCCAGGGCAGCTGGGACTAAAAGGAGACCCTGTCTCGAAAAGACAAAAAAAAAAAGTAGATGATGAAGAAAGATGGGCCGTGGGTAAAAAGACATATGGGCAGGAACGTGGAAAAGAGACTAAAGGAGGAGTTTCCAGAGGGGAGGGAAATCGATTGTGGGTATGACAGAGGGGGAGATGAGGGAAGGAAAATCTACTAAAACACAGTTTGTTTGAAAATGCCATGATAATATTTAATACACTGTATGCTAGTTTAAATTTTTTAATTAATTAAAAAAAAAAAATAGGGAGAGGCCCTCAGAGAGATAGCTCAGCAGTTAAGAGCACTAGGTATTCATACAGAGGACTGGTGTTTAGTTCCCACCACCCACATGGCAACTAACAATCATCTTCAACTCCAGTTCTGGGGAATCCAATGCCCTCTTCCGGCTTCCATGGGCATTACATGGGTGGGTGCACTTATGCACAGGCAAAACACATTAAAAAAAAACACATTAAGGGACTGGACAGATTGCCTAGTGGTTAGAGCGCCGACTGCTCTTACAGAGGACCTGGGTTCGATCCCCAGCACCCACATGGAGGCTGAGAACCGTCTGTAACTCCAATTCCAGGAGAACTCCAGTTCCAGGGGAATCCGATGCCCTCTTCTGACCTCCTCGGCATTGCACGACACGGGTGCACAAACCTACATTCAGACAATACATTCAAATAAATAAATAAATAAATAAATAAATAAATAAATAAATAAATGAATAAATAAAAATTTTATATATATATATATATATGCACAAGTAAGTAGTGGCAGCAATGAAACAGAGATATCATTATCCATACCTTTTTGAAAGCAATGTGCCAATGTGGAACAATTTGGGTTTACTTCTGGAATGGGGAAGTATAAGTCTTGCAATTTTTTTCCTTTTTTTCTTTTTGGGTCTTTTTGAGACAGGATCTCCCTGTAGCTCCAGCTGGCCTTGAACTCACACCTGCCTGTGTCTTCCAAGTGCTGGAATTACAGGCGTGCAATACCAGCCAGGCTGTTTTCTCCTTTTTCAAAACTGGATTCCTGCCAGGCTTGGTGGTGCACGCCTTTAATCCTAGCACTTGGGAGGGAGCTCTGTGAGTTCAAGGCCAGCCTAGTCTACATAGAGAGCTCCAGGCCAGCTGAGACTGAAAGGGAGACCCTGTCTCAAAAAAACATTAAAAAAATTTTAAAAATTTTTTCAAAAGTGGATTCCTTATCTAGAGCTCCCTACAACTCCACAAAAACTTTGGGTCAGCTTACATTTGCACAAAAATCATTGGAATTTGTAGGGAACTGCAGTCACTTTAAGGAGATGCTACCATCTTCACAACATCTAGATTTCCAATTAATGAGTGTGGATACCTTGTACTTATTTAAGTCTCCATTAATCTTTCAATGGTGCTATGTCATTTTCAGTTTAAGAGTTTCATTTTATAAAATTTATGTCTATTTTATTATTTTTATACTATTGTAAAATAGAATCGTAATTTTTAAGTATTTTTTTTTAATTATGTGTACAGGGGAGGAATATATGTATGTGACTGCAGGTGCCCCATAGAGGCCAGAGACACCTGATCCCTTAGAGTTGGAGTTATAGGCAGTTCTGAGCTTCCTGATGTGGGTGCTGAGAACTGAAGTCAGGTCCTGGAGGAGTAGTACTTGCCCTTAACCACTGAGCCCTCTCTGAAGCCCCATCTGTATTTTATGGATTATTCAATGCTAGTGTATAAAAACGAAACTGATATTTGTGCAACCTTCTAAAGTGTTTTTTTGTTTGTTTGTTTTTTTGGTCTTTTCAAGACAGAGTCTCCTTGTAGCCCCAGCTGTCCTGGAACTCACTCTGTAGACCAGGCTGGCCTTGAACTCACAAACATCTGCCTGCCTCTGCCTCCCGAGTGCTAGGATTAAAGGCGTGCGCCACCACGCCTGGCTTCTAAATTGTTTTTATTACATATGTGAGTTCTTTGAAATTTTCTATATATAAGATCATGTGAAGCAGAAATAGTCCTTTTCTTTTCTGACCTTCTAACAATAAACTTTTATTGCTTTCTATTATGTAACTGCTCTCACTAGAACTTCCAGTGCACTATCAGACAACCATAGTAAGAATCATTGTCATCTTCCTGATCGTAAAGACAAAAGCTTACAGTCAGTCCTTCATCACTGAACATGGGATTAACTGTGGGTTTTTCATAAATGCATTAATTGGCAATTAAGAGCACTGGCTACTCTTGCAGAGGACCTAGGTTTGATTCCCAACACCCATATATAGTGGCTAACAATCATCCATAACTCCAGTTCCAGGGGAATCCAATGCCCTCTCTGACCTCCATGGGCACTGCAGGATACAGATACACTAATACATGCAAGCAATACACTCATACACATATTAAGAATAGTAAAAAAATTTTTTTTGGTCTTTTTGAAACAGGTCTCCCTGTAGCCCCAGCTGTCCTGGAACTCCCTATGTAGAACAGGCTGCCCTTGAACTCAACCAAGTGCTGGGATTAAAGGTGTGCGTGACCACACCCAGCTAGTAAAATATTTTTTAAAATACAAAGATAAGGGGCTGGAGAGATGGCTCAGAGGTTAAGAACACCGACAGCTCTTGCAGAGGACCCGGGTTCAATTCTCAGCACCCACATGGTGGCTAAGAACTGTCTTTAACTCCAGTTCCAGGGGAATCCAACACCCTTTTCTGACCTACATGGCATTGCATGACATGGGTGTACAAACCTACATGCAGACAGTACATTCATACACATAAAAAATAATAAATTAAAAAAATTTTAAAAAAATACAAAGATAAATGCTGCTGGGTATGGTGGTGCACACCTTTAATCCTAGCACTTGGGAGGCAGAGGCAGAGGCAGGTAGATCTCTGTGAGTTCAAGGCCAGCCTGGTCTACAGAGCGAGTTCCAGGACAGCCAGAGTTCCAGGGAGACCTTGTCTAAAAAAAAAAAAAAAAAAAAAAAAAAAAAAAATTGCCATTAATCATGGGAAGTATTCTTGTAATGTTTATTGCTTTATCATGAAGTTATATTTCTGTACCCATGGGGATGAACAAGTAGTTTTTGGTCCTTCATTCTAAAGATATGGTATTTACACTGACACATCCAACTATCTACCCTTGCATTCCAGGGATCAATCCCACTTTAATAAATATTTTATTGATTATTTTTATTTTATGTGATGAGATGATTGCCTGCATGTAAGTGCACCATGTCATGCAATGCCTGTGGAGATCAGAAGATGGCGCTGGATCCACTAGAACTGGAGTTAAGACAGTTGTTAGCTGCCATGTGGGTGCTAGGAATCAAACCCAGGTCCTCTGCAAGAGCAGTCAGAGCACTTAAGTGCTGAGCCAACTCTCCAGCTCCTGACTGGTATATTTATATCACTAGAAAAACATGAACAAAATAAACTGCAATTAAACTATATTAAATGTTAAGCAACCATTTCAACGTGGTTAAGTTATGGATGAGAGTTTGTTCTGTATAACTGTTTCCAATTAATATAAATAGCTTTAATAATAACTAATTTATTGACTTTAAAGATCATATAAAGAAATTGTAAAACAAGAACGACAACCCAACAGGATAACAGGTATAGTACATAGGCAAATTAAAAAAAAACAACACAAAAAAAACCCACAATGTTCCATAAGCATATGACAAAATACTCCATATCACTAATAACTAATGAAATGTAAATTAAAAAAAACTATCAAACATGCAGACACACACTTGTCACAACCATGCACTTTAACCAAAATATCAAACTGAAGAACTAGAAGAGCTGAATGGAAATGGAATCTGTCACAAGGTGCTGGTGGGAGGTGTAGGGACCTTGACAACCATGGAGCTTGACGGAGTGCTTGCCAAGCATGTAGAAGGCCCTAGAGCCAAAGAAGAGCTCAAGATCATCCTTGGCTACACATCAAGTTCAAGGCCAACCTGGCCTAATGAAAGTCTACATCTCAGGAATCATCAGTCAAGATAATTCTTCATTTAAAATGGAATTCAAGGGGCTGGAGAGATGGCCTAGCGGTTAAGAGCGCCGACTGCTCTGCTCTTGCAGAGGACCCGGGTTCGACCCCTAGCACCCACATGGTGGCTAAGAACCATCTGTAAGTCCAATTCCAGGAGAACTCCAGCTCCAGGGGAATCCGATACCCTCTTCTGACCTCTGCGGCATTGCACATTGCAGGACACGGGTGCCCAAACCTACATGCAGACAGTACACTCATACACATAAATAAATAAACAAAATTTAAAATGGAATTCAAAACTCATTTCTCCACTGCAGTGTAGTATCTATGAGCTCCCTGAGAGCAATCTTTCATTTATCTTCCCAACAGGACAAAGCACCCAATGAACTGTTCTAACAAAATTGCCACTTTTCAAGCTAAAAATCTTTCTTTTTTTTTTTTTCAATTTAATTTTTATTTATTTCTGTATGTGTATGAATGTACTGTCTGCATGCAGGTTTGTGCACCCGTGTCGTGCAATGCCGCGGAGGTCAGAAGTGGGTTTCAGATTCCCCTGGAACTGGAGTTCTCCTGGAATTGGAATTTCAGACGGTTCTCGGCCGCCATGTGAGTGCTGGGGATCAAACCCGGGTCCTCTATAAGAGCGGTCGGCACTCTTAACTGCTAGGCCATCTCTCCAGCCCCAAAATCTTACTTTCTTAAAACACACACACACACACACACACACACACACACCTTACTTTCTTAAAACACACACACATGCACATACACACACGCACGCACGCACACATTCAAGTACGCACACATTCAAGTACGCACACATGCACATGCACGCGATGTGTGAATGCAAGCAGCAGAAAAGTTTCAGGTATGTTTTGAGTTCAAGATCGAAACTGTTCCTCTAATAGTAAAATAAATTCATCGGTAAGAATTTATGCAGGGAATTACTTCTGAAAAATATTCTTCTCTACAAAGATGACCCCCTCCCCATTTCCTTGTTGGGGGTAGGAGGAGGAACATCCTCTCTACTAAGACAGAGTTTCAATTGTCTTTAAAGATCTAGAAACATTTCCTGAACTCTGCATAATACTCAGTAGCTTCGGAATTTAACTAGACCAAGTCATCCATGTGCCAAGAAAAAGTAAAAAAGCCAAGTTTCGCTGATGCAGGAGAATTCCAAGAGTCTAAATAGACGTTATGATGGTTTGAATGAGGACTGCCCGAAAGCATGCAGGCATGCTTTCAGAGTTCGCAGCCACGCCCCACTGTAGTTTCTTTTTCACTCTCTCCTCCCCTATCTTCCCTCTGCTTCCTGTGCCTACTTGAACATGTGAGTGCTCAGCTTTTTGCCTTGGCTGCCTCCTGCCATGCCTTCCCAACCATGAAAGATTTCTTTATTTTATTTTTTTTTTTGAGACAGGGTCTCCCTGTAGCCCCAGCTGTCCTGGAACTCACTTTGTAGACCAGGCTGGCCTTGAACGCACAAAGATCCACCTGCCTCTACCTCCCAAGTGCTAGGATTAAAGGCGTGCGCCACTACGCCCGGCCCATGAAAGATTTCTATTCCTTTGAAACAGTAAGCCAAATAAACTCTTCCTTCTATTAAGCTGCCGTGGTCAAGGTGTTTTATCACAGCAACAGAAAAGTAAATAACACAACAGCTTTCCAATGTTATGCCTTAGCAAAAGAAAAAAGGATTCAAGCTGAGGTTGAGAGCTAAGCACAAACCTGTTCTTCTTCTGTAAAGGGCACTAGAGCCAATGGTGGCAGGGGCTCCTCCTGTAGGATAGGCAGAAATTCTTTATCCAGAAGATCTGAAGGTATCTGTATAATACAAACACATGACCATGAGATAACTGTTATTTCTCCAACTGAAAGAAAATAAATTTAAGGAAAAAATACTCTCTGTTCACCCACTGTTTTGTTTTGTTTTTTTAAGCGGGGGTGTGTGTGTGTGTGTGTGTGTGTGTGTGTGTGTGTGTGTGTGTGTGTGTCTTTTTGAGACAAGGTCTCCCTGCAGCCCCAGCTGGCCTGGAACTCTCTATGTAGACCAGGCTGCCCTTAAAATCATAAAGACCCACCTGCCTCGGCCTACTAACTGCTGGGATTAAAGGCGTTCACCACCAGGACCTGCTCCATGGCTGCTTTTTATAAAATACAGATAAAGTTTTTCCAACTACAATTTTAACTTCTGTTAATTATGTAGTAGATATTTTTAGACTGTCAAATATTAAAACTACAGTCACAGTCCCTTTCCTCCCATGAAACTACTACTTTTGGATTTGGCATTAACTCTGGAGTTCCAAAGAGCACCATGGAAGAGCCTATACCTCCACATTTAACTCAAAGCAGATGGCAAGGAAAAGTTCATAGCAACTGTTATTTGTCCTTAGCACCCATCACTACAATGTGAGATTCTGTATCCATTAATAAATTTAAAACAAAGTATATAAAGAAAACTATTTTCCCTAGTCAGATAATAAAAGTCTACTTTATAGTGTCTCATCTCATGCAAAAATATTACATTTTAATGATAGGTGTGGTGGTGCATGCCTTTAATGCCAACACTCCAGAGGCAGAGGCAGAGGCAGATGGATCTCTGTGAGTTCAAGACCAACCCGCTCTATATAGTGGGTTCCAGGCCAGCTGGAGCTACACGGAAACCCTGTCCTAAAAAGATTTAAAAAAAAAAAAAAAAAAAAAAAAACTCTCATTAAAAAACTTTATTGGGCTGGAGAGAGGCTCAGCAGTTAGAGCCCCGACTCTCTTGCAGAGGACCCAGGTTGGATTCCCAGCACCCACATGGTGGCTAAGAACCGTCTTTAACTCCAGTTCCAGGGGAATCTGATGCCCTCTTCTGACCTCTAAGGCATTGCACAACGTGGGTGCACCAACCTACATGCAGACAGTACACTCATACACATAAAAAATAAATTTTAAAAAAGTAAAAACAGGGGCTGGAGAGATGGCTTAATGGTTAAGAGTGCTGACCGCTCTTACAGAGGACCCGGGTTCGATCCCCAGCACCCACATGGTGGCCAAGAACCATCTGAAACTCCAATTCCAGGAGAACTCCAGTTCCAGGGGAATCTGACACCCTCTTCTGACCTCCGTGGCATTGCACGACACGGGTGCACAAACCTGCATGCAGACAGTACATTCATACACATACAGAAATAAATAAAATTAAAAAATAAAAATAAAAAAGTAAAAACAAAACAAACAAATAAAAAAAAACTATCAAAGAAGGGCATGGTGGCACATGCCTTTAATCCTAGTACTTGGAAGGCAGAGGCAGGTGGATCTCTGAGTTCAAGGCCAGCCTGGTCTACAGAGTGAGTTCTAGGACAGCCAGAATGACAGGGAGACCCTGTCTCAAAAAAAATACCTTATCAAGGACAAGAACAGGAAAGCTGTTCCTCCCCTCATTCCTTGATTCTAACTAGGAAGAAAATTAAGTTGACTAAAAAGAATGTCTTTGCTGGGCGTGGTGGCACACGCCTTTAATCCTAGCACTTCGGAGGCAGAGGCAGGGGGATCTTTGTGAGTTCAAGACCACCCTGGTCTACAAAGAACTCCAAGACAGCTACAGAGAGCAGAAAATTATCTGCCGGGTTTGGTGGCGTGGTGGCCAGTGGTGTACGTCTTTAATCCTAGCACTTGGGAGGCAGAGGCAGGCAGATCTTTGTGAGTTCAAGGCCAGCCTGGTCTACAGAGCGAGTTCCAGGACAACTGGGCTACAGGGAGACCCTGTCTCGAAAAAAAAAAAAAAAAAAAAAAAAAAAAGACCAAAAAAATAAATGAAATAAAAAGAAAAAAAAAGAGAAAATTATCTAAAGGCAGCATAAGTGCTGACTGTTCTGCTACCAATAAGCTTCCTGTTCTCTTAATGACATTGTATGTCTTCTCTAAGGACTGTGTATCACATCCACAGATACTATAGATCTGGGTAAGATAGAAAAAAGGCAGGGGTCAACATGTTCTGAAAAATCACTGTCCATGCCCCAGGTCTCATACACAATGCTGAACTCTCTCTCTTCCTACTTTCTTACCTTGTTGTCTTTAAGGAAAAGTGCTAACATTTCTTCTCTGCCATAACGATAATCTGCTAATTTGTACTTCGGTAATGCTGGAGAGAGAGGAGGGGATGTGATACTCCCACCACTGGACAGAGCACGAAGCCTAGAACAGGAAAAATAGAAAATACAAAATGAAGTGGCGAATATTCTGCCACCGTGGGCTTTTTATTCTATGTAAAGAATTTCATTTTAGTTCTTGAGAGAAACGAAAACTCCATTATCTTCATTATCTTAAGGCAACAAACATTTTCCCTTTAATACAACAAGCCTCTGTCATTGAACACTGAGAAGTGATAACCAGACAATCAGTGATAACTTGGCAATTTCTACACATAAAAGGAGCTATGTCATGGAGAAGCTAAAGTCTGGGAAGGAGGTATTTTTTACCAAATTATACAAAGGCCAGGGACCACATTACGGCTATAAAATTCACACACAAACAAAAAATAGTAAGTTTACTAATAACAGGTAATAAGAATAGGAAACAATGGAAACTGCCAAACAGGCCAGGGCCTGGAGAGATGATTCAGTAGTTAGGAGCACTGGCTACTCTTGCATTAGACCCAGGTTGGGTTCCCAGCAGATAACAACTGTCTGTAACCCCAGTTCCAGAGGATATGACACCCGCTTCTGGCCTCCACAGGCATGACACATACAATATGCTTACATACATGCAAGCAAAACACTCACATAAAGTTAAATTTAAAAAATTTTGTACGAAAAATATATATATAATAAAAAAATAAAATAACTAAAAAAAATTATTAATTAGTTACAGGCCAACAAGATGGCTCAGCGGGTAAAGCACTTGCATTAAAGCCTGAAGATGAAGATTATGGAGTTTGATCCCTGGAACCCACAAAATATGAAAAGATGCCGGGCGTGGTGGCTCACACCTTTAATCCTAGCACTTGGGAGGCAGAGGCAGGCGGATCTTTGTGAGTTCAAGGCCAGCCTGGTCTACAAAGTGAATTCCAGGACAGCTGGGGCTACAGGGAGACCCTGTCTTGAAAAGAGAAAGAAAAGAAAGAGAGAGAGAGAGACCAACTCTACAAGTTGTTCTCTAACCTCAGCATATGTGTCCTGGCATGTATGCACATGCACATGCGCACACACACATATTGTGTGCGCATTCATTTTTTTTTTTACCTTTTGGAAAGATTAGGGCTGAAGAAATGACTTAGCAGTTAAGACAGCATATGGATCTTACAAAAGACCCAAGTTTGATTCCCAGCCCACAACCTCCTATAACTCCAGCTCCAAGGGATCCAAGGCCCTCTTCTTACCCTAAAGGAGCCTACACTCAAGTGTACATACCAACACAGAAACACACATAATTAAAAATAAAACTGCTGGGAGTGGTGGCACACACCTTTAATTCTAGCACTTGGGAGGCAGGGGCAGGAGGATCTCTGAGTTCAAAGCCAAAAATAAATAAATAGATAGATAAGTAAATAAATAAACAAATAAATTGAATAAAGCTTTTTTTTAGTACCTTCTTGTTATTTTATGTGTATGAGTATACTGCCTGCATGTATGTACCATGGAAGCCTGAAGAGGGCATTGGATTCCCCTGGAATTGGAGTTACAACAGTTGTTAGCTGCCATGCGGGTGCTGGGAATCAAACCTCAGACCTCTATAAAAGGAGCCAATGCTCTTAACCAACTCTCCAGCCCCCAAATAAACCTTTTTTATTATTTTTTTTAATTTTTATTTATTTCTGTATGTGTATGAATGTACTGTCTGCATGCAAGTGTGTGCACCCGCGTCGTGCAATGCTGCGGAGGTCAGAAGAGGGTGTCGGATTCCCCTGGAACTGGAGTTCTCCTAGAATTGGAGTTTCAGACGGTTCTCGGCCACCATGTGGGTGCTGGGGATCGAACCTGGGTCCTCTGTAAGAGCGGTCGGCGCTCTTAACCGCTAGGCCATCTCTCCAGCCCCAATGAACCTTTTTTAAAAATGGATTTTAAGCTCCAAGAAGGCGGCCTAGTGCTTTCCATCTATGGCAGCCACAACTTAATAGAGAAATTCAGAGATGGGGATGGGGTGAAGATTCTAAAGTACAACAGTCACTTCAAAGAATGGCTTTGTAATTATGTAACAGCTCGTTGAATTTTTGGCAATTACTGAAACATTTAATAAAGCATGGAACACAAAAGAAAAGGCTAAAAGCTTATAATAAAAAAATTTAATTTTATAGTATGTTCTGAACTAGTAGTATAGCCCTAGGTTTGAACCCCAGTATCATAATATCATAATATCATAATATCATA
Source organism: Rhizomys pruinosus (assembly GCA_009823505.1). Lineage (NCBI taxonomy): Eukaryota > Metazoa > Chordata > Mammalia > Rodentia > Spalacidae > Rhizomys > Rhizomys pruinosus. The sequence goes on along the minus strand of VZQC01003012.1, from coordinate 3,336,549 downwards.
ATATCATAATATCATAATAGTATCATAATAATGGATGGATGTTTATTTGTTTGTTTGTTTGTTTGAGACTTTGTGAGAGTCTCAGCCCAGGCTAGCTTGAACTCACTACCATGTAGCCAAGGATGACCTTCAATTTCTGATCATCCCTACTCACTTCTTGAGTGCAGGCCCAGTCTTACTGAGTGCTGGGCATCAAACCCAGGACTCTGCATGCTTGTTAAGTAAGTACTTTAACTGAGCTATCTTCTCCAATCCAAAATAATGTGTATATAAAAAGAAGAAAGTCAAGGTAAAAAAGTCTTCCAGGGCTGGAGAGATGGCTCAGCGGTTAGAAGCACCAACTGCTCTTGCAGAGGACCTGGGTTCGATCCCCAGCACCCACATGGTGGCTAAGAACTGTCTTTAACTCCAGTCCCAGGGGGCTCCGACACCCTCTTCTGACCTCTGAGGCACTGCACAACACAGGTGCACCAACCTACATGCAGACAGTAAGTTCATACACACAAAAAAATAAAAATATATATAAAAGTCTTCTACTATACTATTTCAAACAGCAAATAGAAGAAATTTTATTCGGAATATTGGACAAATAATTTGGAGCTACTGAAAGCTCTATACAGTAAAAGATACCAATGGTGACATAGACTAATAAAGTACTTCAATTCAGGCAGTGTCACCTAAAGGAGAATAGCAGTCCTAAAATATACTCCCCACGTCACAAAATAAGCATAATACACAAAAGCAAGTATAACACATCAAGCGTTACTACGAAGGCCATATAAAGTAAAATAAATATTTGTTCACTATTCAAAACGGCAGGGAAAAAATGACATATGCCTAGTAAACAAAAGCATGTTCATATGAGAAAGTTATACTAAGGAAAAAAAAAGACATTAGCAGAGTAAGGCCATCATAGTTCTTGCCAATGTTTTTATCTTCTCATCTTTAAAAAAAATTATGGACGCTTTGCACATACAAGCATCGAGAAGCTCATAATAAACTCAATAACTCAACTCTCAAATCAGCAATCCACAGTCAATTTGGTTCTTTGTGCCACCTGATTTAAGCCTTTTTTTGATACTGAGGGAAATTTTTGGCTTATCATTTTATATGTAAATTGGTTATCACAAAAAGGCTTTTTCTGCAGTCTGAATTTTCTGGTTTTATCAAGATGTAAAAAGCTCAGTCCTCTGCATTTCATATAAATGGGCAACTGGGTCTACAGAACTGATGAACTGCAGGCTCTACACCTTAGGCAATCCTTTCCCATGCAGTGGTATATTACTCCATCAGAGGTATATAGTATCTGGTTGTTTTTCTATAATGCTACCAGATATTGATGATCACTGCTTGAATCCCTGAGTTCACTAAGATTTTTGTAGACTGATTTATCATTCATTTCTCTTGCAGCATTTCTGCAAAGAGTAGCTTTTCTCTTATACTATTTGGTACAGTTATCCAAAGTTATAGTTTATACAGCAAAGGGAGAAAAACACCTCAGCTCTTTGTTTTCAAAATTATACCCTCCAACAGTAGCAAACTGTTTCGTATTAGTATACTTAAATCCATTAAAACTTTTCTTTTTATACAGAGTTTCACTATGTAGTCCTTGCTGGCCTGGAACTCTCTATATAGATCAGGCTGGCCTCAAACTCATAGATCCACCTGCCTCTGCCTCCCAGTGCTAGGATTAAAGGCATGTGTCACCACACCCAGCCTATAAAACTACTCTGAACATTGTTCCAACTGTCTCACCTTTGACCACTGGGGAATTTCAAATGACTCCTGATGAACCTATTAATGTTCTTTAAACAGCTTACTTTCCACCAAGTATGCCTAGATGTTTCAGATTCATTTCACGTCCCAGAATCTCCCATATCTCCAAGGGGGCCTGGTTTTTTCTAGTATATAAAGATCACAATCTGGTGTTAGGAGCGCTCATCACTACTAAGTTGGTCTTTGTTTCCTTCCAAATTATTCTTGGACAGAGATTTATTTTAATGCTCCAAAGACATGTTAAACAAGGCAGAAAATGCCGGGCATGATGGCGCACGCCTTTAATCCTAGCACTTGGGAGGCAGAGGCAGGCGGATCTTTGTGAGTTCAAGGCCAGCCTGGTCTACAGAACGATTTCCAGGACAGCTGGGGCTACAGGGAGACCGTGTCTCAAAAAGACAAAAAAAAAAAAAAATCAAGGCAGTAAACATGTCCTCAAAGGAATGAATCAATCACTGATGAAAGACCTTCAAGGAAACTGCTTCCCACCAAAATTTCATGAAGCTGGACTCAGCCAACAAAGATGTAACACAGTATATAAAGTACTTGCTACAAGAGCACAAAGATCTGAGTTCCAATCCCTAAATACACATGTTTAAAATAAAAGGGTTGGGCCAGGCACACACGCCTTTAATCCTACCACTTGGGAGGCAGAGGCAGGTGAATCTTTGTGAGTTCAAGACCAACCTGGTCTACATATTGAGTTCCAGCATAGCTGGAGCTACAGGGAAACCCTGTCTTAAAAAGACCCAAAGAAAAAAAAAAAAAAAAGGGAGGGGGGGCTGGGTGTGGTGCCATCTGATCATGATCCCAAAACAGTGGAAGTGGAGACAGGAGAATGAAGGTGTGGAAGGAGATGTGTCACTGCCCAGCCAGTCTAACCAATCCGTGAGCTCTAGGTTCAGCTTGAGACCCTGTCTCAAAAACTAAACTGGAGAGCAAAAGTGAAAGACTCTCAGCATCAACCTCTGGCCTCTATGCATGTACACAGATACCAAACAATGAAGTTGAGCTCTGTCTGAAAAAGTAGTTTGGCCAGGGTTGGTGGGACACACTTTTACTCCCAGCACTCAGGAGACAGAGGCAGGAGGATCTCTATGAGTTCAAGGCCAGCCTGGTCTACATAGTGAGCTTCAGGCCAGCTGGGGCTACAGGGAGACCCTGTCTCAAAAAGACAACAAAACAAAAAGTAAAGTTTATCTCTGAGAACTGAAGCTGAGAAATGTATACATATATTAGCTCATTTAATCTAACTTAAGCGTCATTAAAACTCCAATATGTAGGAAGACCCTGTCTCAAAAAACAAACCCTCAATATCGCTGGGCATGGAGGCGCATGCCTTTAGTCCCAGCACTTGGAAGGCAGAGGCAGGCAGATCTCTGTGAGTTCAAGCCCAGCCTGGTCTACATAGCAAGTTCCTGGCCAGCTGGTGCTACAGGGAGAACCTGTCTCAAAAAGACAAAAATAAATAAATAAGCCCAATATGAAAGACAGAAAAGTGAGGCTCCATGACAGGGTGTTTGCTAAGCATGCAGAAAACCTTGGGTTCCATCACCAGCACTAAAAAAACAAAACCTTGGGCTGGAGAGATAGCCTAGCGGTTAAGAGCACCGACGCTCTTGCAGAGGACCCGGGTTCGATCCCCAGCACCCACATGGCGGCTGAGAACCGTCTGTAACTCCAATTCCAGGAGAACTCCAGTTCCAGGGGAATCCGAGACCTTCTTCTGACCTCCGCGGCATTGCACGACACGGGTGCTCAGACCTGCATGCAGACAGTACATTCATACACATACAAAAATAAAAAAAAATAAAAAAAAAAAACCTTGACCACAGTAGCATAATTAAAATTCAAGCCTATAATTTTATGATGAAAACGGCCATGCTATATATGTATCTATCTATATCTATGTATGTATATATCTCTATCTATCTATAGATATCTCATTTAAAAAATTTTAAAGTCAATTTCTTTGCCAGACATGATTTTTAAATATCCTTATCAGAAACTATTTTAAAATAGCTTCTTTATCATAATGAATTAATATGCTTCCCAATAGTTTCTAACATCAGAGTGCACATCTAAACCCTGTTTCATAAGAAAAATCTCAGTACTAGCAGTCTCTATGTCTCAAGAGACTCCCTTTCATAGCCTAATATTTCCAATTTATTAAATACCTCCTGACATCGAGTTTTCAAATCCATTTACTACCTTGTTCCTTCCAACAGAACCCCAATGGTTTCCCAATGTCCAGGACAAAAAATCTTCTACAGGCACATTTACTAAGAGTAACATGAACAGAAATTTCTCCAGTTGCTGTTAAGAGGTTAAACAATTAAGAAAAGATTAAGTCCTGCATCAGAATAAACAAGAGCCTAGCATGGTGATGCTCTCCTTTAATCCCAGCACTTGGGGGCAGAGGCAGGAGAATCTCTGTGTGTTCCAGGCCAGCCTGGCCTACATAGAAAGTTCCAGCTGGGACTACCGGGAGACCCTGTCTCAAAAATACAAAACAAAAGAATAACCATTATGATATGACTCAATAGTCAATTCCAAGCCCCTCCCTACCCAGATACCCAGAAAAGCTGAAACCCATGTGGGTAATGTCCCTTCCTAAAAGCCCACCAGGGATCCTCATCTCTTCCATATAATCCTCTCCTAGAAACTCAGTTTCCCTATAGCCATCCCTTCGTCTCTAAATATACATAACAGTGTCTTCTAACTTCACTTCTAACTCTTCATTCTAGAAGTTTCTCCAATTTCTAACTTCTAAGTTTCTCCACTTTCTAACTTTGTTACTTCAGACCTAGTCCAACCAGACTTCTCTCACCACTTCATTGCTCTACAAAGTTAATCAATAACTTCAACACTGTACAAACCAAGATAAATTTTCTACTCCATGACCTATGCCTCCCTGACTTAAATAAGATCTGCTTAACACCAGTGGTCCAGTCCTCCATGGGTAGTAATTGATAAGACTAGCAGCAAGATTCCATAAAACCCCACAATACTGCTATTCAAAATTCACACTTCGAGATTTACAAAAGCAATTTGGAATGTCCATATTTTGTGTGATGGTTTCGGAATCTTTTGATTACCACTTCTGCTAAACTTATGACTCTCTAGTCAGGCCCTGACCTCTCCCTCAGAGGCAGGACTCCATAAACAACCATGAATAATCTGGGCCATGGCACAAATCTTGATTTACTCAGCAATCTTTCATCACCATCTCTTCATCACCACCTCTATTCTCAAAGGTTACAGGCACCAACATCTAACATGAGGGCCTGAGATTGCTCCTTCACTCTTCATCTTTTCCTATACCCACTGCCATGTCTTACTTAATCCTAAATTTTTCACACTATCCCTTGATCCAAAAATTAATTACTTTTTCACACACCTCCATTTCTGTAACTGCTTCTTGAACAATATAGTCTTATTCCACCTTCCACAATTCTCATTTCAAATACAAATCTGAATAAAATTCCAATTCTTTGTTGGCACATAATGGCCAAACACAACTCAAACACTTCACATGAAAGAGCCACCACCTCCAAGCTCACCTCTCTCACACTTCACATTAGTCAAGGCAAACATCTTGAAGTTTCTTTTCTTTTTGGGGGGGGGGTGTCTTTTTGAGACAGGGTCTCTCTGTAGCCCCATCTGAAGTTTTTTTTTTCTTTAACCTGCAGTTTCTTGCCTTCCCGTCTTTAAACAAGCCCATTCTGCAGTCACAAGTATTTTTTACCTTTGTTTTTTTTGTTTTTTTTTTTTTTTGTTTTTTCGAGACAGAGTCTCCCTGTAGCCCCAGCTGTCCTGGAACTCACTCTGTAGACCAGGCTGGCCTTGAACTCACAAAGATCCTCTTGCCTCTGCCTCCCAAGTGCTAGGATTAAAGGTGTGCGCCACCACGCCCGGCTTATTTTTTACCTTTGTTAGCAATAAGGAGGTACAAAGATGCTAAAGAGAAAATGATATGAACAGTTAACAGGAAGTCAGAAAAATTTGGGAGTGGGGTTGAAATGAAGCTGAGCTCTAGACATAGATTTGGAATGTTAGCAGCCACTTGACAGTTAAAATAAATCCTAATATTCTCTTCTAAAGTGCACTCCCTTTAGATAACATCTAATTTACTGCCCCTTTAGTTCACCACTCCTTTGCCCCTTTTTGAAAACTAGAATAAGAACACATTCCATCTACCAAAACTTCTCCCATTTTTTCCCCAGGGTATAATTCATAAACTAGCAATTTCGGGTTTATATTCTCTTGCCCCACCCATCCCAATAAGGCCTGAATACCTTCATTCAAACAGACTGCCTAACTAGGTCTGGTGCACTAAACTAACTAGTTGAAAGTGAGAAACAACAAGTGTCTTGGGGCTGGAGAGTTGGCTCAGTGGATAAGAGTACTAGCTGTTTTTGCAGAGGACACAGGTTTGATGCCAGCACCTAACATGGCAGCTAATAACCATCTGTAACTCCAGTTCCGGGAGATCTGACGCGCCCTCTTCTGACCTCCAAGGGCACTGCACTATATGGGTGCACTTACATACATGCAAATAATACATTCATACACATAAAAATAAACTAAAAAATAAAGAAATAGCAGTTGTCTTTAATAATGGAATTCTTTCCTAAGGTAAACACACATATAGAAAATAAATCACAAAATGGTAACTATTTTAACAGAGGTATAAACAAAGTGCTCCAGGGAAAACAGACATACCTCCTTCTTTTTTGTAAGTAAAGACCTAAGAAAACTTCCTAAGAGCAAGGAGATAAGATAAAGGAGATCCTGAAGAAGTTTCCGACAGATATAACTAACTGTTCAGTTATTGCTCCTATAATAAAGTCCTTATCTGGACTTAACAGTATGTTTTTGCTCCTTAAAGTATGCATTTGCAAAGAAAAAAAGTATGGGGTCAAGTGTGGTGGCTCATACCTTTAATCACAGCACTCAAGAGACAGAGGCAAGGAGATCTGAGTTCAAAGCCACCCTGATTTACTTAGGACCACACAGTAAGACCATGTCTCCCCCCAACAAATAGTAGCATATAAATCAACATGCTAGCAAAGGCTTTGGGGTGGTATGATTAAGAGTAATTTACACCTTTTCTCCCTTTGTCTATACTATTGTTTCCTCCAGATTTTCTATAATAAGTTATCTTGTTACTAGGACCAACAATAAAAAAAAAAAAAAAATTATAAAAGGAAACCGAGTGTGGTGGTGCACACCTTTCATCTCATCACTCAGGAGGCAGAGGCAGTTGGACTGTGAGTTCAAGGCCAGCCTGGTCTATATAGTGAGTTACAGGCCAGCTGGGGCTATAGGGAGATCCTGCCTCAAAAAGACCAACAACAACAACAACAACAACAACAAAAAAGTTACTTTATCATCTAAAGGACAACTATTGGGTAAATATCAAGAATTATACTACCAAACCTATTATATATATATATATATTTTTTAATCTAAATCAAATACTTAACACCACCAAAAACAGCTTATCAAGATAGTACTTAAAAGTGTTTTGTCAAAGGTGAAATGGAAAGAAGAAAGGAATTAAATTCATACAATCCTTCTGGTAGGAAATCTGTGAAACTTCTACCTCTATGATTTAATAATTCCACTTCCAAAGAATCAGTCCAAGAAAAATGATCAAAATACAAACAAAACCATTCAGGGGTATATACACATATCATTTACAATAGCAAGCATTGAAAACAACTTTACTTTCCAAAAATTCACTCGTTCATTTAATAAACATTTATTGACTGCCCATGAGCCAGGCACTGGAGATACAGCAATAAACAAGCTATACAAAAATCAAGACCAATACCTGCTCTCAATGGAGCTCACAGTCTAGTGAGAGCTGGAGACTGAGTTATAAATAAGAGTGTTGAGTATCTGGCATATCACATTTTGATACAGACCTCTGAAGGAGTTAGGGAGATAGAGAGGTAAGGGGCTAAGGGAGCAAGCTGTACAATCAGAAAAAGTCTAAAGTGGTAGCATGTGAAGAAAGTCTGTTAAAAAGTGAGGGTTGTTTTAAACCTAGAAATAATTTACTTCATTAAATCTACCACGTTCTTTTAAACTGTCTTGGTGAGTCTGTAATATATTTCTTTATCCTAAATAGGTAATTCATAACCTAATGATTCTGTTAGCTTTAATAAATCCATCCCACAATTTTCAATGTTCTCCCATTGACACATTTGATCAGATACATATAACTTTATGTACCTCTTATTATTTTAAATTATTCATTACAAGAATGACTTTAGTAAAAAGAACATCATTAACATTAAATATTTCCGTATGGTTCAGAATTGCAAAGTGATGAAATATGACCACGCTAATCCTTGATTCTCAACTACTCTGACCATGGCTCCTCAAGTCAAGATTCAGAATGAACAGATTACATGCAGAAAAATTTGGCAACAGTCTCTAATCATATTGCAGCTTTCTAGCACAGGACTGCTTAGGTTGTTTAGCTTTATAAAAGTCCCTTTCCTACAAAGAATTTTGATGGATGGTACAAGTAAGGTAGTGCCTACTTGGATCTCCATTTCTCTACTTATCTGCATTTCAGGTGAAGATTCCTAAGCACCAATGCTTACAGGATTAACACAGGTAGTAGGAACTACATAAAGCTTGTGTTTAAGAACCAGACTTATGACTGCCCTTGGCTAAAGTTACCTCAAATCAAATATTGCATAAAACACTCATCAATGTAACACCACCAAACAATACTTCAGAATACCAATGAAAAGAAGAATACTGACAGACTGGGCCAGTAACAAAGAGATTACCTGGAAATGATTTAATGTTTGGTAGTGTATGCTACAGGACAGCAAAAGTTTATGTAAAGGGCCCAGGAGAAAATGTACAAGCTCTGCTCTGCACTGCCAGGGTAACACAAAAGCATCTGGATAATATGGAAATAAATGGATATGGCTGTCTGCCAATAAGAAAAATGACCTGTTCAGTTTTGGTTTTTGTTTTGATTTTTTTTCTTTTTTTTTTTTTTTGCTTGCTTGCTTTGGTAGCTCTTTGGTTTTGGCTAAATTTCTGGTGATGTTTTTTCATTACCTGTTGCTAGTAGGATGCTTTAAAAAAACTTTAAATTATTAATGATTTTAAGCATGTTTTTACAAAGAAAAACGTGAGAATTTATAAATACATACGTAATTAATAGCAGAACAGTTGTATACACCATGATTTACAAAGTAAATTTAAATCCTCCTGGTTAAATAACTTACTAAGGTATGAAAATACAGATAGCTAAAAGAATGGTAAAGGTACTTTTTTATAATAATGAAAAGCTGAGACTACCTCTACATGCTACATCTGGAGGATTAGTTAAATAAATGATGGTACATCCATACAATGAAACTATTTAAGAGAATAGAAAGACATTTATTGAAAAATGTTTTTGATTTAGTTTTTTAAAGGTTACAAAATTGAATATACATAATCCCATTTTGTGAAAATAAATATACATATATACACAAATAAGGATACATAAAACCACTTGAAAAGATACACCAAGATATTTACAGTGGCTATGGAGGATGGTCATAATTTTTGGTAATTACACCTTTTCTTCTGGCTTATATTTTCTGAATTTTCAAAAAACAGACTGATTTTGTAATTAAAAAACTCTTATTTATGTATAAAATAACCGACACAGGTGCAACATTAGGCAAACATTTTTAAAATTAAAAAAAACTATAGGCATTCTATCAATTCTTAGAACTTCAAATAAAGATTTCTCCTCGGTCTCCAAATGCTAATTATGAAAGTTAAGAAAATCTAGAATTTACATTTAAAAAGAAATCTATTGAGTAGGTAAGTTCGTAAGACTCCTCAGATAGGGAGCTAGTGAAGAAGTCTTAGCAAACCACCACTTGAACAATAAAGAATGTTTAAGACAGTAATCCAATTTATCTGCTTTAGATACTGCCTTTGACATTACCAAAGGGGTTGTTTGAAGTATGAATGGAAAAAGTAACTATCATTATTCACGCCACTGAAGAGAGGATCTTCAATCACCAACTTTTGGGGAAAAAGAAGAGGGGGATAAAGTCACACTACAATGTGATGGATCTCAAAATTCCATGAGAATTCCATATTCGGGGTCCAAACACATCTGTAAGAGACTCAAAGGTCAATTAATTGTTATTATGGCAAATGCTAACTCAACTCTAGATGGGCTATTGCTAATAGCCAGTATTAATTCTGGACCACCTGCCTAGCCCATCAATTAAAAAAAAATTCAAATATATTAAAATTATTTTCCAAATGAGTGTATTAATAGCATAAAACATTGCAACAGAAAACATATCTTAGAATATTAAAATTATAAATATGTAAAACTGTATAAGAATATACACAAAGGCTCGAACATTAAATTTCTAGGGTGGTGGGACTACAGAGTGTTTTAATTCCATTACCAACACATTTCCAAACCTTGAAACAATTCAATTAAAGAATTTATTACTAGCCTAGCCATATTTTTAAAACATGAAGCAAAGTCTCAAAAACATGCAAATTTATAGACCACCCAGTACCTGTATAAGTATCATACTACTGTATTTATTAGCCATACAATATCAAACAGGATGAAACTGAAAACTCACCATTCAGGCCCAAAGTTCAGTGTTTGCGTTTCTGCCGCCATTCTTCTCAGTGTTTCTAACAAGATTTTTTTAAGCAGAGAAACCTGTTAAAGAGAAACATATCTTTATCAGTTAATCAAGAAAAAGTACAGAATTCGAGGCCAGAACATAGGAGTATTTGGATTATATTCTCACAAGAATGAAATTTTTAAGTTACTATTCATAGCAAAGTGAATGAGTAAATCTGTCCCTCCCTTTCAACTCAACACCTTTCCTTATCCGGAAAAGGAGGCATCTCGTAAGGTGAAGCTAGTGCAGTAGTTAAGAGGTGGGCTGATAACACAGGCACTGGAACCAAGTTACTTTAGCTTTAGAGGGATGGGGAATGAATGAATGGTAGTAACATTTGTATTTCAGTTTCTATCATTCCCTTGCAGTAGTTCCCCCATCATCAAGTGATGTTGGGGATTGAACCCAGGGCCACATACATGATAGAAAAAGCACTACCACTAAGTTACAGTCCCAGGCTTTTCTTTGGGGGGTACAGGGGATCTTTTTGAGACAGGGTCTCCCTGTCTCCCCAGCTGACCCTAAACTCAAGAGATCTACCTGCCCCTGCCTCTGCCTCTGCCTCTGCCTCTGCCTCCCAAGTGCTGAGATTGAAGGCTTGCACCACTACATTGGGGCTGGATAGATAGCTCAGTGGTTAAGAGCACTGGCTGCTCTTGCAGAGGACCCAGGTTCAACTCCCAGCACCCACATGGCAGTCAGCAAATGTCCATAACTACAGTTCCAGGGGATCGGACACCCTCTTCTGATCGCCAAAGGCATTGCATGAGTGCACTTACATACGTACAAGTGATATACACATAAAATATGATAATAATAATAATAAGTTGTGAAGCTGGAGAAATTGGTCAACAGTTAAGAGGACTAGCTGTTTTACAGAAGACCCAGGTTCAAACCCCAGCACCTACAAGGCAGCTAACAATTATCCATAACTCCAGTTCCAGGGAATCCAACGTCCTCTTCTATGACATGGGGGCACTTATACACATGCAAGCATTAACACTCATACACACTAAAAAAAAAAAAAAAAAACAAGCGGGGGGGGGGGTGGTGGGCACGTGCCTTTAATCCTACACTTGGGAGGCAGGTGGATCTTTTGTGAGTTCAAGGCAGCATGGTCTACAGAGTGAGTTCCAGGACAGCTGGGACTAACAGGGAGACCCTGTCATGAAAAGACCAAAAATTAAAAAAAAAAAAAAAAAAAAAGGGCTGGAGAGATGGCCTAGCGGTTAAGAGCGCCGACCGCTCTTACAGAGGACCCGGGTTCGATCCCAGCACACCCACATGGGGCGAGAACGTCTGAAGCTCCAATCCAGAGAACTCCAGTTCCAGGGGAATCCGAGACCCTCCTCTGACCTCCGCGGCATTGCACGACACGTGCACAGACCTGCATGCAGACAGTACATTCATACACATACAGAAATAAATAAAATTAAAAAAAAAAAAAAAAGAAAAGACCAAAAAAAAAAAAAAAGGAAGAGGAGGAGAAAGAGGAGGAGGAGGAGGAGGAGGAGGAGGAGGAGGAGGAGGAGGAGGAGGAGGAGGAGGAGGAAGAGGAGGAGGAGAAAGTTGTTTGAGCACAGATATCCTACATGGGGTTTTTTTTTTTTTTTTGGTCTTTTTGAGACAGGGTCTCACTTTAGTCGCAGCTGGGCAGCTGGCCTGAAACACTACATAGATCAGGCTGGCCTTGAACTCACAGAGATCCACCTGCCTCTGCCTCCCAAGTGTTGGGATTAAAGGCCTGCACCAGCATGCCCAGCTCGTACATGGGCTGGCTATAAAATGAAAATCTCAGTAGGTAGGGAAGCCACAGAGACTCCCAAAACAGCACAGGCTACTGCCAGTGCTCTTGGTTTCCCACAAGTACTAGACAGTAAGGCCTTATTGCTGAATACACTCTGATTGTAGGATATAAAGAAATCAACCTGGAATTGGCCTGAAACCATATCTCCTGCTATCTAGTTTTCAGAGCATTAGAAGGTGCTATGCAAGCCACTAAGGGAGAAAAGGTGTCAATGGAATTATCCAGTGATGAGCCCAGTACTAACCTGGGCAAACAACATGTGCCCACAGAGAACAAGAAGGCACTGAGAAAGCATGACAAAAAAAATGGAAAGAATCTTAAGAGTCAAGCCAGAAGATGAGGAAGAGTGCTATGAAATGATGTCTTCTTGACATGCCATGGCCACTGCACTTACGAACTCACAGCAGCAACGATTACTTACAGAAGACCCGCACAAGATCAGGCCAATAAGATCAGTCAACATCCCGGCACAGAGCATTGACTAGACTGAGTGGATTATACATCAAAGAGGAGATGACAGGGAGCTGGAGAGATGGCTCAGCAGTTAAGAACACTGGCTGCTCTTGCAGAGGACCCAGGGGTTCAGTTCCCAGCACCCACATGATGGCCAAGAACTGTCCTTAACTCCAGTTCCAAGGAATCCAACAACCTTTTCTGGCCTCATAGCATTACATGATATGGGTGCACTTATATACATGCAGGCAATACACTCAAACGCATAAAACAGAAATAACATAAAATAAAAAGAAGAGGACTTAAAGGTAGGAGGGGGATGTGTTGGAAGGTGTCCCAAAGTGTAGAAGCAGGAAGTTGGGGGTGCAGATGATCAAGACACACTGCATACATATATGGAACTGCCAAAGAATGAATACTTATATTCTTTTTTAAGATGAAAATCAGAGCCGAAGAAGGTGGTTTGGTCAGTAAAGTGCTTACTACACAAGCTTGAACACCTAAGTTCAAATCTTCAGAACTTACATTAAAAACCCATGTACAGGGGCATGCCCCTAAAATCCAAGTACAGAGGTAGAAGAGACAAAGATTCCTGGGGCTTTCTTGGTGTAAACATTTCTGAAGCACTATTAAGAACCTAAGAATATGGGGGCTGGAGAGATGGCTCAGTGGTTGAGAGCGCCAACTGCTCTTGCAGAGGACCCAGGTTCAATTCCCAGCACCCACATGACGGCTAAGAACTATCTTTGGGCTGGGTGTGGTGCTCCATGCCTTTAAAAAAAAAAAAAAAGAACCTAAGAATAAGCCAAGCATGGTGGCCCAAGCGTTTATAATCCTAGCACTCGGAAGGCAGAGTCTGGCAGATCTCTGGGACTTCAAGGCCAGTCTGATCTACACAGTGAGTTCAAGGCCAGCTGGGACTATAGGAGAACCCTGTCTCTAAAAGACCAAAAACAAACACACAAAAAGAACCTAAGAATAATCAAGCAACTTAATTATCAGGAGACAAACATCAAGAAAGCATGAGTAGGAAGGAACAGAGGTCTGCTCTTTCTCCTCTATGGATTAAATAAAGAAGGAATTCTACCTTAAGCACTAAGCACTGTCCTCATAATTCCAAGTTCCACATCCTACAATGCTCCTTTCCAATCAATTTAATAGAAGCCAAGTTTAACAGATTTTTATATTCTAGAATGATTGTCTTACACGGTCTCTGAATTATGAATTAGCTGGACTGGAAACTATGCCTTATCTCTAACAGTCTAATGTTCTAAAGATATAGCTAGGTGTTGAGAATGGGCTTCCCAGCCATTTTAAACCCCACATAGCCAAATGGTTTTAGCTCAAAATCCTACAAGCCTCCTGGCCTTAGAAAACAGTTCTGAATTTGTAAAACTCAGGACCTGAATTTCTAAAATACAGTACCTAATCTATACTGTAAACTCTGTTCCACCAGGCTGCTGCCTGTCTGGCCAGCCTTGTCTTTAAACTAGTTCCTCATTTTTCTCCATTACTAGAACTATTCTGATATTTCTCCCCAAATTTGTATTTTCTTTTTCTCCTTTCCTACTTTCCTCAAAATATCCATGGCTTGTTAAAACTATAAATTCTGGTCAGATGCTATCTTGAACTTTTTTGATCTACAATGGAACTCGCTATTAAGTCTCTGAAGATAGAACTCTGCTTACTAAATTGTAGTGTGGAAATAAGGGCATGCAGGGAATGATGACATCAATATATAACATCAATAGAAGAGCAAAGAAAAATCATCTCATAAATTTCTAAGTTGTCAGGGAAAGGAAGCTGGAGAGGACCCAACCCCTGTCCCAAATTACAAATTTGACCGTTTTTTCTACAGTATTACTTTATCTTTCTACAGCAACTGAATGAGGCTACCTTCGAAGCAGGTACCAACTGATGAAGATCCCACTGTTTTTGACAGTTTACTGGTAAGTCACATTGAAAAGGACATTCGGGGCTGGAGAGATGGCCTAGCGGTTAAGAGCGCCGACCGCTCTTACAGAGGACCCGGGTTCGATCCCCAGCACCCACATGGCGACCGAGAACCATCTGAAACTCCAATTCCAGGAGAACTCCAGTTCCAGGGGAATCCGACACCCTCTTCTGACCTCCGCGGCATTGCACGACACAGATGCACAAACTTGCATGCAGACAGTACATTCATACACATACAAAAATAAATTAAAAAATTAATGAAAAAAATAAAAAAAAAAGGACAATCATTTAAAACTCGACCCATTTCTCATCCTTCACGTACTCATTTTCCATCAATTATAGTTAATCTTAAAAATATTCCTTTTGCAGCCTGGAGAAATGGCTCAGCAGTCAAGAGCATCAGCTGATTTTGCAGAGGACATAGGGGTTCAATTCCTAGCACCCACATGTTAGCTAAACTGAGGGGGAGGAGGAGGTGAGGGGTAGGGGAAGGCGAGTGGGGAGGGAGAGTGGAGAGGGGGAGGGCAAGAGGAGGGGGAAGGGAAGGTGGAAGATGGGGGGAAGTGGTTGGGAAAGGGAGTAAGAGGCAGAGAGGGCGAAGCAGGGGGAAGAGGAGGATGGGGAGGTTGTCATTGATGATGGTGAAAACTATGATGTCAGCAATGATGTGGAAGGGGAGGAGGGTGAGGAGGAAGAGGACGAGGAAGGAGGAGGGGTGAGGAGGGGAGGAGTGGTTCGAGGAGGACGAGGGGAGGAGGGGGAAGAGGGGAAGAGGGGAAGAGGGGGAGAGCGAAGGAGGAGAGGGGAAGAGGGGAGGGCGAGGAGGCAGAGGAGCGGGGAGGAGTAGGGGGAAGGGAGGAGGGAGGAGGATGGGAGAGGGGAGGAGGGTGGAAAGGGGAAGAGGAAGAGGAGGGGAGAGAAGAAGAGAAAAAAAAAGAGGGGGGAGGAGAGGGAGGGGAGGAGGGGAGGAGGAGCAGGGGAGTGAGGGGAAGGGGGGAGAGGGGAAGAGGAGAGGAGAGGCGAGGGGGAGGGAAAGGGGAGGAAGGAGGGCGGAGGGGAAAGGGAGGGGGGAGGGAGGGAGGCGGGCGAGGGGAGGAGGAGGGAGGGAGGAGGGAGGGGAGAGGGGAGGAGGGGAAGAGGTGAGGAAGAGAGGGAAGAAAGAGGAGAGGAAAAATTCTTCTTGGGGTTAGAGAGATGGTTCAGCAGTTAAGAGTGCTAAATTCTTTTAACTTATTCCCAGATTACTACAAAAAAATTTCTAAGCCAGGCATGGTGGTGCATATAATCCCAGCACTCATGAGGCAAAGGCAGGAGGATCATGTGTTGAAGGATAATCTGCAGGTACCCATGGCAAACCAGACACTGTCTCCAAAATAAATATTTAAAAACCCAAGTTTTTGACGGTCCGTTTAGAGAGCGTTTTTGTTCTCAGTGGTTAAGATGTGTTCTGGGGGCTGGAGAGATGGGCGCTAGCGTTAAGAGCACTGACTCTCTTGCAGAAGGACCCCAGGTTCGAACCCCAGCACCACCATGGCGGCTCTGAGACCATCTGTAACTCCAGTTCCAGGAGGACCTCCAGTTCCAGGTGGGAATCTGAGACCCTCTTCTGACCTGCGTGGCATTGCACGACACGGTCGTATGCATGCAGACAGTACATTCACACACATACAAAAAAAAAAGAATGTGTTCTGTTCACAAAGATCCAAATTTGATTCCCAGCACCCACATCAGGTATCTCACAACCGCCTTAACTGTAGCTTCAGGGGGATCCAATGAAATGACTACTTCTGCCAGGTTTGGTGGCGCACGCCTTTAATCCTAGCACTTGGGAGGCAGAGGCAGGTGGATCTCTGTGAGTTCAAGTCCAGCCTGGTCTACAGAGTGAGTTCCAGGACAGCTGGGGCTACAGGGAGACCCTATCTAAATAAAAAAAAAAAGACTACTTCTGACCTTAACAAACACCTACAGATATGAACATGGACATGAACAGACATATACACATGCATGCATGCATGCACACATAATTTAAAACATTAAAAAATTTTTAAATCCAATTTGCTTCCCTACCTCAATCTCAAGATAATTTTCCCTAAAACACCATCCTGGTTGTAGCCTACCCTTCCTTCTCTTTAAAAATGAATAAAATTCCCATTTTTCAGGTTCCTATCAACCTGGTTTTCCATGCTTCCCAAACTCAATCTGTTATCATTTTGCACCCCAACTCAAAGCCAAGTGCAAACTGCATTTACCTCACTTGACTCTCTACTCGTATCCTTTTCCACAGACACCAGCTGGCTCTCCTTCAGAATACTCTGTGCAAAAATAAAACCTACTCGATAAATACTGCCCAAGTAGAAAAAAAGAGACTGGTCCTTCTAGAAAGGAAAATCTAAAACAAACAAACAATTCAGCCAGGCATGGTGGCGCATGCCTTTAATCCCAGCACTCAGGAAGCAGAGGCTGGTGGATCTCTGTGAGTTGAAGGCCAACCTGGTCTACATAGTTACTGGCGGATCTCTGTGAGTTGAAGGCCAACCTGGTCTACATAGTTAGATCCAGGCAGCTGGAAGAGAGACCCTGTCTCAAAATGACAAAAAAAAAAAAAAAAAAAAAAAAAAAAAAAAACCAAAAAAAAAAACCAGAATAGACTTTTAATAATTATAGATTAAAAGACTTTTATTACAAATAAAAACTTAAAAGCAAAAAGAGGGCTGGGGGGGTGTGGCACGAGCCTTTTAATCCTAGCACTTGGGAGGCAGAGGCAGGCGGACTTTGTTAGTTCAAGGCCAGCCTGGTCTACAGAGTGAGTTCAGGACAGCTGCTACAGGGAGACCCTTTCTCAAAAAGGACAAAAAACATATTACAAAATAAAAAAAAAAAAAAAGCAAAAAGAGAGAAAGTTGGGGAGGGGGGCAGTGGCATCACATGGGTTTGGACAATATGACCACCAAGCATCTAAGAAATGTGTAGAGATACATGCACAGCCATGTTTATTGCAGCTCTCTTCACAAAAGCAAAGAGCTGGAACCAACCCAAGTGCCCCTCAACTGACAAGTGGATAGAGAAAATGTGGTACATCTATACAATGGAGTTCTATGCAGAGGTAAAGAAAGATGACATCATGAACTTTGCAGATAAGTGGATGGAACTGAAGATATCATGCTAAGTGAGGTAACACAGGCCCAGAAGAACAAACGAGGAATGGTATCCCTCATCCGTGGATGCTAGCACCAAATACCTAGTTGTCAGGCAAACTGAGCAATGTTAATGTTATATTCCTCATGATCTGAAAACTGTGCTCTGATATTGTAAATCCCTTAACAGGCTCTAGAACTAAGCTACCATTTATTTTCAGAGTTAAGAATTTGGGGTATATGAATGAAGGATATGTATGGATATTTTAGAGTAATATAAGATCAAAGGAATGTGGAAATAACTAGTTTGTCATGACATTATGTCTAACCAAGGTATTTATTTTATGGCAGTGCTTCTTAGTATTTCTTATACAAGGCTGCTTGAACTTTTATCCAAGCATTTTCTAAAATATTATAGAGTAGTTAAAAGTATCGGGCTGGTGTAACAGCCTTTCTGGATGCTTAACGATCATACTTAATGCCCATACCAATTTGGCCAAGGGTCTTAAGGGATAACTTTGTTCCTTACCCTCAGAGGTCAACTAAGTCCCAGGGGATCTCTTGAAATGTCCTGCAAATGTGAGTCACCAGTCTTCCTGTGCAGGGAGGTCTTGGAAACCCACTAATGGGACTTCAGCCAGTGTCCCGTCTACAAAGAGGAAAGTCTGCTCATGCTTCAAAAAGGGAAGCCTGGTCTAGCAAGACCTAACTTTGTCCTCCAGTGGATGTAACTGGTGATTGAAAAGCCAAAAGATAGCCAGGTGTGGTGGCACACGCCTTTAATTCTAGCACTTGGGAGGCAGAGGCAGGTGGATCTTTGTGAGTTCAAGGCCAGCCTGGTCTACAAAGCGAGCTCCAGGCCAGCTGGGACTAAAGGGAAACCCTGTCTCAAAAAGACAAAGAAAAGCCAAAAGGAGCCAGGGGTTCCCTCCCTCCCCCCAACAAAACCTAAGTGACCCTTGAGGACCAGATCCTCAACTGACCTTAAGAAAACAAAAACCTTGGTTAATCTGGGCTAACTGTGTGACCTTAAAACAAACATCCAAAAGGAAACTATAACCAGAAATAAATAGTAAGGGCTGAAAAATTGTACTTCAGGTGTAAAGCTTGAGATCTTAGTAAAAAGACAGAAAGTAAAAAAAAAAAACAAAAAAAAACAAAAAAAACAATACTTGGGATGTAGAGGTAGAAGGATTAGGTTAAGGTTGGTGTCATCTACACAGCAAGTTTGGAGGCCAGCTAAATTTATAAGAATCTATTTAGGGCTGGAGAGATTGCCTAGCGGTTAAGAGCGCCGACCGCTCTTACAGAGGACCGGGGTTCCATCCCCAGCACCCACATGGCGGCCGAGAACTGTTTGAAACTGCAGTTCCAGGAGAACTCCAGTTCCAGGGGAATCCGACACCCTCTTCTGACCTCCGCGGCATTGCACAACATGGGTGCACACACTTGCATGCAGACAGTACATTCATACACATACAGAAATAATAAATAAAATTTAAAAAAAAAAAAAAAAGAATCTATCTAAAAAGCCGGGCATGGTGGCGCACACCTTTAATCCTAGCACTTGGGAGGCAGAGGCAGGTGGATCTCTGTGAGTTCAAGGCCAGCCTGGTCTACAGAGTGAGTTCCAGGACAGCTGGGGCTACAGGGAAATCTTGTCTCAAAAAGACCAAAAAAAAAAAAAAAAAGAAAACTATCTAAAAAGAAATAAGGACAAGCACAGGATCAAACAGGGTATCTCAGTATACACGATGCTAGACATTACAGGGAAAAAAAAGGCCAAATGATTAGAAATCTCTAGTTTATATCTTTTCCCTAAACTTCACTGACTCTAGCTTTCTCCTATAAAGATACAATTATCGCCATCTTCACCAAACTCACTAGAATTCATATTAATTTTTAACAAATCAATGACCACTGTCACCACCCTTTCATTTCTGACTCTAGAAGTGAACAGGTCAAGATCTTACAAAGTATCTCTCCATACTTCTCTTTATCTTCACCTATACGTAGTACGAAGAAGGGATTAGCTATTGACTTGCACAAAGTATGATTATATTACAGCCAGGGATGTAGCTCAGTGGGCTTAGGGCTTAGGATGTTCCTAAGTCCTAGTTTTGATCCTCAGAACTTCAAAAGGAAACAGCGCACGGGGATACATGTCAGCCCTCTCCACAACACGGGAAGTGAAAGGAGGATCACAACTCCAAAATGATCCTAGGCAAGTTGGAGGCTAGCCTGGGATACATGAGACTAAAATGTATTATATACTCGATTCTGAAAAATGTGTTCTCAGTATACATGTACAGACAAACCTAGATATATACAATTAAGCCATTATTTTTGAAAGCTATCTAATGTTCGTAAAAATAGGCAACTTCAGGCCAAGCAGTGGTGCACACCTTTAACCCCATCACTCAGGAGGCAGAGGCACATGGATCTGTGAGTTCAAAAGTAGGTGCCAGATCCCCTGGAACTGAAGTTACTGGCACTTGTTACTCACCATATGAGTGCTAGGAATCGAACCTGGGTCATCTGCAAGAGCAGTCAGTACACTTTAATCACCGAATCATCTCTCAAGCCCCCACAATTAAAAATATTTTAAGTAGACTAACCTAATAGCTCTTTTAAGTTTTTGCTTTGTTTTTGGTCTTTTTAAAACAGAGTCTCCCTGTAGCTCCAGCTGTCCTGAAACTCGCTATGTAGACCAGGCTGGCCTTGAACTCACAGAGATCCGCCTGCCTTTGCCTCCTGAGTGCTGGGATTAAAGGCACGTGCCACCACGCACGGCTTTTAAGATTTTTTTTTAATTAATGTGTATATGTGAGTGCCTACATGTATATATGTGCACCATGTGTATATCCAAAGAGGCCAAAAGAGGGTTTCAGATTCCCTGGAACTGGAGTCACTAGCAGTTGTAAGACTCTTGAGATTTATACTGGAAACCCAATTCAGGTTCTCTGCGAGAGCACCAAATGCTAGTGAGCCATCTCTCCAGGCACGTACCATCACACCTAGCACTATTGTTCATATGTTCTTAAAGGAGCCTATGCACATACACATACACAGACAGGAGCACATACACGGGAAACCTATAAAAGAATATACAAGAAATATAAGCAACAGTTCAATGAGGAAAGGGACTGGTTACAGGAAATATCCGAAACTATTTCTTGCTGGCGTTGGTGGTGCACACCTATAACTCCTGTTTGAGAGGCTGAGGCCAAAGGATCATGAATTTCAGGTCCTTGTGAGGTAAAAGATCTTCTTGCCAAAAAAATAAACATGGGCTGGAAAGATGGCTTAGTGATTAAGAGGACTTTTTGCTCCTGCAGAGGACACAAGTCCAGTTCCCAACACTCACATCAGGTCACTCACCAACTGCCTACAACTCCAACTCCAGGGTGGTCTGAACACCCTGGCCTCCAAAGGCAACTATGCCAACTACACACAAAAACACATAATTTAAAATAATAAAAATAATGCTCGGTGCGGTGGTACATGCCTCTAACCCTAGCACTTGGAAGGCAGAAGCAGGCAGATCTCTGCACCTACCTGGCAGCTAAGAACCATCTTTAAGACAGGAGAGGTGGCACATGCCTTTTAATTCTAGCACTTGGGAGGCAGAGGCAGGGAGATCTGTTAGTTCAAGGCCGGCCTGGTCTACAGAGTATCCCAGGCCAGCTGGGGTTATAGGGGGACAATGTCTTTAAAAAAAAAAAAAAAAAGAAGGGCTGGAGAGATGGCCTAGTGGTTAAGAGCTCCGACCACTCTTGCAGAGGACACGGGTTCGATCCCCAGCACCCACATGGTGGCTGAGAACTGTCTGTAGTTCAACTCCAACTCCAGGAGAACTCCAGTTCCAGGGGAATCCGATGCCCTCTTCTGACCTCCGCGGCATCGCACGACACAGGTGCACAAACCTACATGCAGACAGTACATTCATACACATACAGAAATAAATAAATGCCGGGCATGGTGGTGGCGTATACCTTTAATCCTAGCACTTGGGAGGCAGAGGCACGCGGATCTCTGTGGGTTCGAGGCCAGCCTGGTCTACAGAGTGAGTTCCAGGACAGCCAGAGCTACAGGGAGACCCTGTCTCAAAAAAAAGAAAAAAAGAAATAGTGAAGGTTTTTTTCTACAGGAAATCTGTAATAAAATAACAGGGGGGTTGGAGAGATGGCTCAGCGGTTAAGAGCACCAACTGCTCTAGCAGAGGACCCAGGTTCGATTCCCAGCACCCACATGGCAGCTAAGAATGTCTTCAAGCTGGGTATGGTTGTGCATGCCTTTATTTTACTTTATTTTTTTGAGACAGGGTCTCTCCATAGCCCCAGCTGGCCTTGAACTCACTCTGTGTAGATCAGGCTGGCCTTGAACTCCCAAGTGCTGAGATTAAAGGTGTGCACCACCATGCCCAGCTTAAAGATGGTTCTCAGCTATCATGTGGGTGCTGGGAATCAAACCCTGGTCTTCTGCAAGAGCAGTCGGCGCTCTTAATGGCTAAGCTATCTTTCCAGCCGCTCGGGAGGCAGAGGAAGGCGGATCTCTGTGAATTCAAGGCCAGCCTGGTCTACAAAGAGAGCTCCAGGCCAACTGGGACTAAAGGAAGACCATGTCTCAAAAAGACCAAAAATAAATAAATAAGGTATTTACAATGTTATAAGGACTACGGGGGAAGCTTCAGAATACAAATAGCACACCAATCGTATTTTTTTAAATGCTTTATTTGTGTGTATATACATATATCCCAAAATATTAATATTTACTTTTGAAAAAAATGTATTTTTGAAATTATAGTTCCCTAAATGACTTGTACTACATACATACACACAAAAAAAGAGTATTGGGTGAGGGAGATGGTTCAGTGATAAAGTGTTTGCCTCCAAAGTATCAATAAGTGAATCCAAATCCTCAGACTCCCTTATAAAAGCTGTGTAAGGGGCTGGAGAGATGGCCTAGCGGTTAAGAGCGCCGACCGCTCTTGCAGAGGACCCAGGTTCGATCCCCAGCACCCACATGGCGGCTGAGAACCGTCTGAGGCTCCAAATCCAGGAGAACTACAGTTCCAGGGGAATCCGAGACCCTCTTCTGAACTCCGCGGCGTTGCACGACACGGGTGCACAGACTTGCATGCAGACAGTACATTCATACACATACAGAAATAAAAAAAAAAAAAATTAATAAAAAAAAAAAAAAAGCTGTGTAAGGTCATACATGTCTGTGACTGCAGTGCTCTTCTAGAGAGATGGGAGGTGAAAACAGAAGAATCCCCAGCCAGCCTGCAGAATAACAACAAAGAAACCCCTATTTCAAGATGGAATGTAAAGCTGGGTGTGGTGGCACTCAACTTTAATCCTACCACACAGAAGGCAGACGCAGGTGGATCTCTGTGAGCTCAAGGTCAGTTTGGTCTACATAACTGGAGCTAGAGAGATCCTGTCTCAAAAACAAATCAAAAGAAAAAAGATACGTAAGGAGCAAAAAGTAAAAACAAATAAAAAAATATTTTTTAAAGGTAAGGAGCAACAATTAGTTGTCCTCTGCTCCACACGTACATTGTGGCATGCATGTACCACATTCACATTCATCTGAACAAACACATACAAACACAATCCTAGCACTCAGGAGGCAGAGGCAGGTGAATCTTTGTGAGTTCCAGGCCAGCCTGGTTTACAGAGCAAGTTCCAGGACAGCTGGGGCTACGGGGAGACCCTGTCTCAAAAAGACCAAAAAAAGAAGAAGAAATGGCCGGCGTGGTGGTGCACGCCTTTAATCCCAGCACTCACAGATCTCTGTGCGTTCAAGTCCAGCCTGGTCTACAGAGGGAGTTCCAGGACAGCTGGGGCTACAGGGAGACCCTGTCTCAAAAAAAAAAAGATCAGTGGGCTGGAGAGATGGCCCAGTGGTTAAGAGCGCCAACTGCTCTTGCAGAGGACCCACATGTGGATCCCCGGCACCCACATGGTGGCTGAGAACCGTCTTAGACTCCAGTCCCAGGGGAATCCGAAGCCCTCTTCTGACCTCCGCGGCACTACACAATATGGGTGCGCAGACCTACCTTCATACACATAAAAATTAAAAAAAAAAATTTTTTTAAAGATCAGGAAAGAGTTCTACCATAATTTTAGTACAAGTATTCAAAAGTTTCAAATATTTAAATAAAAGAGCTAAGCAAGTGACATACATCTAAAATCCCAGGGCTCTGGGACCAAGACAGAAGGATCACATATTTAAGGCCATCCTGGCTATAAGGCCAAATTCTGTTCCTCCAACTCTCCCCCTAAAAAAGAAAAACAGAAAACCAGAAAGACAAAAAAAGAGGAAGACTAGCTATCTGGGCTTAGTAACATACACAGATAATTCCTTCACTCAGGAAACTGAGGCAGCTCAAGACCATGCAGTTCTAAGCCAGTCTACCTAAAAAGAGACCAGTCTCAGAGAGAAAAGAGGGGAGGGGAAAAGGAGGGAGAGACAAAAAGTCTTGTTAGTCTTAATGCAATCACTAATGACCTTGAAGAATGTAAACAGGAGTCTGTAGGGGACAAAACTAAACTGCAGAAAAGGTGAAGGAAGGATAACAAATGCTGTTAACTGCTAATTGTGAAAGAGTAAAGAACAAAATAGAAATGAAAATATACCACTGGAAGCCGGGCATGGTGGTGCATACCTTTAATCCCAGCACTCAGGAGGCAGAGGCAGAGGGATCTCTGTGAATTCAAGGCCAGCCTGGTCTACATAGTGAGCTCCAGGCCAGTTGGGACTAAAGGGAGACCCTGCCTCAAAAAGACCAAAACAAACAAAAAACAAACATACATACACACACACACACACACACACACACACACACACACACACACACACTGGAAACCACTGCTAGAGTCAAAAGGTGAAGAGACAATTCAGCAAAATTATGATGTAATTTGTCTTTGATAAGGCAGGAAGGATGAGGGTTTCAGAGAACAAATGGCGGAAGGACCTTTCCACCTAGTTGCTTGTGACAAAAGAAACAGATTCAAATGACAAGATGTTTCCAAGGCCATTTTTGTGGGTGGTGGTGTTTTTTGCTCTTGGTAGGGAAGGGAGAGCTGACAGGAAATTGAGAGCTTCAATTTTCTCAGAAGTAAATGACAAAGAAGATGATGGGGAAGCCCTGAGGAAAATGAAGGTATGGATAGTAGCTGTAGTTGACAACTGCTCTGGGGTTTGGCTGCCTTTGCTGCCTTGTCTTTGACTTTATTTTAAATGATATGTACAGGAGTTAACAAATTACAATTGAAACAATCAGATGTTAATTTTATATACCTTAAAAATCATGTAATAAATACTGCATGGTAAAACCAGATTCATTCATATATTAAAAATATTACTTTGAGACTCATGACAGTGTCTTGAAATTTTTGACATAAGCTTTCTGCAAAGAATGTTTTATAAACAGCTAAAGATTTGATTAACCAGTTAATGCATTATATGTAATAAGCATTATTAATAAAGCAAGGTTACAGGAATTAATTTAAAAATTATACCAGGTACAGATAGGGTTGAATATAGTCTCATTAAATTAATGTTAGTAAAAATAGTTTTGAAAAAGATCTCACATTAAAGCCAAGTATTAATTTTGTTGAATCAGGTTATATAAATCAAGTTTATTCAGTTAAAGGAAATATGACTATCTTTTCTTATACTCATAAATAGTGCTTATATATAGTCCATATATAAGTAAAGTTCATTGTAAAAAAATATACCACCAATCCACTCACTATGGTCTAAATAGTTCTTCATCTACATATTAAATCCACTGGTGAAAATGTCCAATTTAAATCACATTCAACCAGCATAAATATTTAAGCTGAATATTATTGTAAACAGTATAAGAAAATTTCTCATGTTCTTTATTTCATCACTGGATATCAACCTACTCCTCAGTTTAGAATGCTTCTTATAATAAAGGCTAAACATTAATTTAATTAAATCCAAAGCCCATTAGAGAGTAAACAAAGTGAATGTGTTTTTTTTTATCCCCTCCCCAGTGAATGTATTTTTTTATTTATTTATTTTTTTTCTTTTTTGTCTTTTCAAGACGGGGTCTCCCTGTAGCCCCAGCTGTCCTGGAACTCACTCTGTAGACCAGGCTGGCCTTGAACTCACAAAGATCCGCCTGCCTCTGCCTCCCAAGTGCTAGGATTAAAGGCATGCGCCACCCTCAGTGAATGTTTTTCAAAGTGCATAATTTCCAAACCATCCACTTGTAGTATTTGTCCAATTCCAGTTATATAAATGTATAAAAATTCCAGTTAAACAAAATGTACTTGGCTATAAAAATACTAAGGAGGGGCTGGAGAGATGGCCTAGAGGTTAAGAGCGCCGACTGCTCTTGCAGAGGATCTGGATTCAACAATCCCTAGCACCCACATGGTGGCTGAGAACCATCTGTAACTCCAATTCCAAGAGAACTCCAGTTCCAGGGAAATCTGACGCCCTCTTCTGACCTCCGAGGCATTGCACGACACGGGTGCACAAACCTACATGCAAACAGTATTCATACACATAAATAAATAAAATAAAATAAAAATAAAATAAATAAAAATACTAAGGAATGTTATTAGCCTTTAATCCTAGCACTCGAGAGGCAGAGGCGGGCGGATCTCTGTGAGTTCAAGGCCAGCCTGGTCTACAGAGTGAGTTGCAGGACAGCTGGGGCTACAGGGAGACCCTGTCTCGAAAAGACCCCCCCCAAAGAAAATTACTTTGTAAAGCTTTAATGCAAGAACATCAGTATAATGTCTTTCCATAAATCTTAAAGCATGATCAATACCAGATTGTAAATGTCTACCTTTTCTGTACTTAAGAAGCAGTTGCAACAAAGCATCTCTTAAAAAAATAAAAAGACAAATGACCATGCAGGTGTTAATCTGCTGGCATTTGGGGACACTGTCTCTGCCCAGCTGTCATCTTTGGCTTCACTGGTAGCAAGGATGGGCAAGGTGTTACTCTGAAACGCAGATGTAGGACAAGTGGGTCACCAGTGCCCAAATCTGGCTTTGTGACTTCACTGTCTTAGAGCCCCAGGATCTCACAAACTGCTTGTGGTAATTCCTTGCATTTTACCATCTGTAGGGAAATTGCTTCTGCTTTTCAGAGCATATCTTCCACATTCATTTTTATGGACAATTCATTGATATACTTAAGTATGTCATTGAAGCCATGTTTTTCCATTATTTGCTATTTTGTTTTGTTTTTTTTTTAAATAAACTTTACTCAGGAAAAGTAGTAAATTTACACAAAATAAAGACAATACAGAAGGTTCCCGTGGTTTCCCTTATTAATTTACATTGCCAAAGTACAGTCATCAAAACTAAGGGACCAACTTAGAAAAATCTTTTTGAATTCCAAAATTTGGGTTTCACTGGTTTTGCCAAGATTTCTTTGTCCTTTCTATAATCTAGGACATCTTACTGCATTTAGCTACAGGAGTTCTGAAGACCCAAGCAAGACAGAGAGGGAACCATAGCTGTGGGCTTTACTGTTTCACTTACCACCTAGGTACCAGGATTGATAGAGGTTAACAATGAGTAAGTCAAAAAAGGGTTTTATCTGCACAGAAAATGAAAAATAAAAAAATGAAAAATACAAGCAAAAGTGTGACTTGGGTGCTATCAGGAAGTAGAGAGGAATTGACAAAAGCACATAGAACATGGGCTGGAGATAGCCTAGTGGTTAAGGACCCGGGTTCGAATCCCCAGCACCCACATGGCGGCTAAGAACCATCTGTTATTCCAATTCCAGGAGAACTCCAGTTCCAGGGGAATCCGACACCTTCTTCTAACCTTCGCGGCATTGCACGACACGGGTGCACAAACCTACATGCAGACAGTATATTCATACACATATAAAAATAAAATTAAGGGCTGGAGAGATAGCCTAGCGGTTAAGAGCGCCAACTGCTCTTGCAGAGGACCCGGGTTCGATCCCCAGCGCCCACATGGTGGCTAAGAACCATCTGTAACTCCAATTCCAGGAGAACTCCAGTTCCAGGGGAATCTGATACCCTCTTCTGACCTCCGCGGCATTGCACGACACACGGGTGCACAGACCTACATGCAGACAGTACATTCATACACATTTAAAAAATAAATTAATTAATTAAATTAAATTAAAATAAAAATAACTTAAAAAAAAAGCACATAGAACAAGAATAAAGTGAAACAACTGAAAAAAAAAAATCAGGCTGCGTTTGGTGGCATATGCCTTTAATCCCAGCACTTGGGAGGCAGAGGCAGGCGGATCTCTCTTTCAGTTCAAGGCCAGTCTGGTCTACATAGCAAGTTCCAGGCCAACTAGGACTAAAGGGAACCATTTCAAAAATACAAAAAACAAACAAACAAAAAAAAATCAGATATGGAGGTAAAAGTCAAGAAACTAGGAACCTGGAGGGAATTTATAAGGGCTCTGAAGTCATCTCAGGATAATGGTGGAGAGGGCAGAGCAACAGGGAATCAAAGGGTCATACAACGACATCCACATCTAATGAGGAGGGAAGGCACAGACCATACTGCCAACATACACTTCAAGAGGAGAGTCCTATACAAAGATGGAAAATTTGTGGCTAGTGTGAATATATATAACCTACCCTCTAAATGAGAAAGCATATGTGTGAAACATATGCATAACTACATATAGCCAAGAGGTCTAAACCAAGTTGAATGGTCCTAATTAAGGAGCAGGACACAATGGGCCTGAAGAAAATGAGATGCTGATCTGCTGCATCTACCACAGTGCAAGGAAATGCACTGTGACCTCAGGAAAAACTACTGTACAAGGACAAGATGGTCTTCTGTTACGAAGACTGGAAAACCAAAATAAAAAAATAAAAAAAAAGATAAAAGCCAGGCGTAGTGGCACATGCCTTTAATCCTAGCACTGGGGAGGCAGAGGCAGGTGGATCTTTGTGAGTTCAAGGCCAGCCTGGTCTACAGAGAGAGTTCCAGGACAGCTGGGACTACAGAGACACCCTGTCTCGAAAAGACCAAAATAAAAAAAAATTAAAAAAAAAAAAAAGACTAGAAAACATCTTTCCATATAGCTTAGCACAATGGAGAGATTCCACACAAAATGATACTTCAGAGGAATAAAGCCACCAGATGTTAGATCAAGAAAAGAAACTGAGTGCTACAAGAATAAGGTTGTAGCCGGGCATGGTGGCATACACCTTTAATCCTAGCACTGGGGAGGCAGAGGCAGGTGGATCTTTGTGAGTTCAAGGCCAGCCTGGTCTACAGAGTGAGTTCCAGGACAGCTGAGACTACAGGGAGACCCTGTCTCAAAAAGACCAAAAAAAAGAATAAGGTTGTAACAAAGGATGACTAACCAAATGAACTTTCATTTTGGATCAGACTGGAGAAATGGCACAGTACAATTTGTAGATCCTAGGATCTCTGAAAGTAAGAACACTCAAGCTTTGATGAAGGAGTGAGCAAAGGGCATGTAAAGGCATCTGAACAGAGCTGGTTAAACTCTTCTGTCAGATCTGAGACTGCCTCATTGGCATATCTTTCTCACACTGAAGTCAGCTGTGACAGAACAGATGACAAGGCTCTCACCTTCCTCTCATCTTTTCAGCTGCTCTTCACATTTTAAGAACAAAGACTTCAAGTAAAGTCTACTCACAATTTCTCACAATTTTTAAAAAGAATTTAAAAATTGCTGAATCATAAGTCAGCAAGATGGTTCAGTGGGTAAAGACAATGGCTGCCATGGCCAATGACCTGAGTTCAATCCCCACGACCCACATGGTGAAAGATCAGAACTGATTCCTGTTGCCCTCTGACTTCTACAAGTATACACAGACAGACAGTCAGACAGAGACAGATACACACACACACACACACACACACACACACACACACACACGCACGCACACATGCACACACACAAACAAAAAAATTAACTGGTAAATCTATTTTAATCCTAAATGCCATCTTGGACCCTGCCGATTACTAAAATTGCTTCTAAATGAATTTGTAATTCATTATAATTTATAATTAGTATTATATAATTTGCAATTCTATATATAATTAAAATATTATGATGGGCTGGAGAAATGGCCTAGTGGTTAAGAGCACTGACTACTCTTGCAGAGGACCCGGGTTCGATCCCCAGCACCCACATGGCGGCTGAGAGCCATCTTTAACTCCAGTTTCAGGGGAATCCAATACCCATTTCTGACCTTCACGGCATTGCACAACACAGATGCACAGACCTGCATGCAAACAGTACATTCATACACATAAATAATAAATTAAAAAAATTTTTTTTTGGTCTTTTCAAGACAGGGTCTCCCTATAGTCCCAGCTGTCCTGGAACTCACTCTGTAGACTAGGCTGGCCTCAAACTCACAAAGATCCGCCTGCCTCTGCCTCCCAAGTGCTAGGATTAAAGGTGTGCGCCACCACGCCCGGCTAAATAAAATTTTTAAAAAATTTAAAAAAATATTATGATTTATAATAACTAATATATTCCTTATGCAATTAATACAAAAAGTCTGTTGTCTTCAATAAACTGCATTCTTGTACTGGAAAATGTAATATGGCCCTTTTGTGAACTGCTAAAGGACTCAGCTAAGTTAGCCCTAACTTACCAATTGTTTCATCTAATTATTACTTTTTTATTTTTGGTCTTTATGAGTCAGGGTCTCTGCATAGCCCCAGGTGTCCTGGAACTCTCTATGTAGACCAGGCTGGCCTGGAACTCACAGAGATCCACCTGCCCCTGGCTCCTGAGAGCTGGGCTTTATTAAAGGCCTGTGCTACCACACCTAGTGTAAATATAAATAATTTCTTTTTTACAACTGGGGGCTGGAGGTGGCTCAGTGGTTAAGAACACATGATGTTCTTCAGAGGATCCAGGCTCACCAACACCAACATGGAATCCAAGGTTTCCAACATATTATTCTTGTCTCTGTGGGGCACTGCACACATGTAGTCCACTTGTATATACATGTAGGCAAAACACTCTCATACAACTACTGTAGATACATGCAACTACACAGATGAATCACAGATATTAAACAAGAAAAAACTATTTACATAAAACTCTAGGAAAGAAAAAATTAATAAAACAGATTAGCAGAAGATCACTACAAAGCAACTAAAGAAACTTCTCAAGGTGATGAAAAGGTTATAATAGCTTAACTTTAGTGATAGATATAGAAGTACTTATTTAAAAAAATCACCAAAATGGGCTGGGCATGGTAATGTATATCTTTAATCCCAGCACTCTAAAGACAGAGGCAGGCAGACCTCTGTGAGTTCAAGGCCAGCCTGGTCTACAGAGGGAGTTCCAGGCCAGCTGGGGCTACAGGGAGACCTTGTCTCAAAAAGACAAAAAATCATGAAAATGTAGCACACCTTTTATACTTTGAATGAAGGCCTTTTATTGCATCCTCAAAAAAAACGACTTTAAGCTGGGCATGGTGGCGCACGCCTTTAATCCTAGCACTTGGGAGGCAAAGCCAAGTGGGTGTCTGTGAGTTCAAGGCCCCCTGGTCTACATAGTTAGCTCCAGGCCAACTGGGACTAAAGGGAGACCCTGTCTCAAAAAGAAAAAATAATAATAAAATAAAATAAATAAAATAAAAAGACCTAATCTTTCTTTTTTTTTTTTTGGTCTTTTCGAGACAGGGTCTCCCTGTAGCCCCAACTGTCCTGGAACTCACCTTATAGACCAGGCTGGCCTTGAACTCACTTCTGCCTGTCTCTGCCTCCCAAGTGCTAGGATTAAAGGCGTGCACCACCACGCCTGGCGACCTAATCTTTCTTAAAGTAAGTAGATTCACGCCTCCCAAAAATTTAAAGTTGGGTATGGTGGTGCACACCTTTCATCCTGCTCAGGAGGCAGAGGCAGGCGGATCCCTGTGAGTTCAAGGCCAGCCTGGTCTACAGAGTGAGTTCCAGGACAGCCATATATATATATATATATATATACACACACACACACACACACACACACACACACATACACACACACACACACACACACAGAGTATAACACACTTATAATCCTAGCATTCAGAAAGCAGTAAAAAAAAAAAAAAGCTTCCTGCAACTTCAAGTCAAGCTCAAATGACCAAATTACACACTAAATTCCAGGCCATAAGACCGTCTAATTAACTTATTTATTAATCAGCTTCCCAATCAAACCAACCACATCTCAAATGCTCAACACACAAAGTGGTGTGCAGCAATAGTGATGGTCAATGGAGAGAGACATGATAATGTCATCACAGCACAAATTCTATTGGACAATGCTGGAGTTTTCTTTTTTTTTTTTTTTTTGTCTTTTTTGTGCCACCACGCCCGGCTCATGGAGTAGTTTTTTTTAAAACCTGTTGAATTTTATTTTTAATTTGTATGTATTGAGTATTTTTCCCTGAATTTAAGTGCAACCGTGTCTGCGTAGTACCTCTAGCAGCCTGGGTGGTGGTAGAATAGAACCCGAGTCCCATATAAAAACAGCAAATGCTTTAAATGCTGAAAACAAACAAACAAACAAATAAATAAATAAATAAAAAGCCAAGCTATTTCTCCAGTCCAGGGTAGACTGTTTAAAGAAACTGTAGTCAGGCGTGGTGGCACACACCTTTAATCCTAGCACTTCCAGGAGAGCTCCAGTTCCAGGGGAGTCCGACGCCCTCTTCTGACCTCCGCGGCATTGCACGTCACGGGTGCACAGACTTGCATGCAGACAATACATTCATACACATACGGAAATAAATAAAAAAAATAATAATAAATAAATAAAAAAAAAAAATCCTAGCACTTGGGAGACAGAGGCAGGCGGATCTCTGAGTTCAAGGCCAGCCTGGTCTACAGCGTGAGTTCCAGGCCAGCTGGGGCTACAGGGAGACCCTGTCTCAAAAAGGCAAAAAAAAAAAGAAATTGTAACTGTGGGCTAGAGAAATGACTCAGAAGTTAAGAGCACTGGCAGTTCTGAAGAAGAACCAGGTTCGATTCCCAGCACCCACACTCAGGGTGGCTAACAACCATCCATAACTCCAGTTCCAGAGGATTCCGATGCCCTCTTCTGACCTTCATAGGCATTCAACAACACAGGTACACTTACATAAATGCAGGCAATACAGTCATACACATCAAAATAAAATATATAGGGTTGGAGAGATAGCCTAGCGGTTAAGAGCACCAACTGCTCTTGCAGAGGACCCGGGTTCGATCCCCAGCACCCACGTGGTAGCTAAGAACCATCTGTAACTCCAATTCCAGGGGAATCCGAGACCCTCTTTTGACTTCCATGGCATTGCACGACACAGGTGCACAAACCTGCATGCAGACAGGACATTCACACAATTAAAAAAAAAATTTTTTTAAATGTGGCCAGCATGGTGGTATACCCCCTTAATCCTAGCACTCAGGAGGCAGAAGCAGGTGGCTCTCTGAGATCAAAGCCAGCCTGGTCTACATAGTGAGTTCCAGGCCAGCTGGGAGCACTAGCTGTTCTTCCACAAGACTAGGGCTCAAATCTCAGCATCCAAATGGCAGCTAACTGTCCATAACTCCAGTTCCAGGGGACCTGATGCCCTCTTCTGTCCTCCTCAGCCACTGCAGGACACAGGTACACTCACACACATACAGGTAATACACCATCATACACATTTTTTTTTTTTTTTTTTTTTTTTTTT
>VZQC01003012.1:3179963-3299736 GCA_009823505.1 Rhizomys pruinosus | reverse complement strand
ATGAGTGGATAGAGAAAATGTGGTACATCTACACAATGGAGTTCTATGCAGCAGTAAAGAAAGATGACATCATGAGCTTTGCAGGAAAATGGCTGGAGCTAGAGGACATCATGCTGAGTGAAGTAACACAGTCCCAGAAAAACAAACGACGAATGGTATCCCTCATCTGTGGATGCTAATGCCAATTACCTAGTTGTAAGTATGTCTTGTGTATGGACCCCTGAGCTTTTGTCCAAAGCAGTTGGGCATAATGCATATTGGAAACAACAACAACAACAAGAGAAAGGGCTGCATCGAAGAACTGACTAAAACGATGAACTTCTGCTCAAAACAGTCAACTTCCTCATGGAGAATATTGAGAAAGACTGAGAAAGAGATGAAAGGCATGTTTGGCAGAATGCATGAGCTCTGGTGGGGTGGGGAAATGGGGGGGGGGACACGGGTCTAGAGTTGTTAAAAAAATAAAAATAAATTTATTAAAAAAAAAGATTATTTTTTTAAAGACCTACACATAGAACCTAGTAACATGGCTACTCAAAACTTAGAAGGTGGGGCTGGAGAGATGGTTCAACAGTTAAGTGCACTGGCTGCTCTTACAGGGGACCCAAGTTGGGTTCCCAGCACCCACATGCCAGCTAACTGTCTTAACTTCAGTTCCAGGGGATCTGATGCCTTCTTCTGGTTCCCATGTTCACTGCACAACATAAGTGCACTTACATACAAGCAGGTAAAATATTCATACACATAAAAAAAATTTTTTAATTAAAAAAAAAGTTTTAAAGGTGGGCACAGTGGTAGACACTTTTTGGTCTTGTTGAGACAGGGTCTGTAGCCCCAGCTGGCCTGGAACACTCTATGTAGACCAGGGTGGCCTTGAACTCACTGTGATCCACCTGGCTCTGCATCCCCAGTACTGGGATTAATGACATGGTAGATACTTTTAATGCCAACACTTGGGGAGGCTAAAGCAAAAGAACCAGGTGTTTGAGGCAAGCCTGGGCTATACAGCTATTTCCAAGAGGCCCTGGGTTACATAGTATAATGCACGCCTTTAGTCCCAGCACTCGGGAGGCAGAGGCAGAGGCAGAGGCAGAGGCAGAGGCAGAGGCAGAGGCAGAGGCAGGTGGATCTCTGTGAGTTCAAGGCCAGCCTGGTCTACACAGCAAGCTCCAGGCCAGCTGGGACTAAAGGGAGACCCTGTATCAAAAAGACCAAAAAAACAAACAAACAAAAAAAACACTATAAAAACAAAAATATATTTTCAATGGCAGTGCATGCCTGTAATCCCAACTCTCAGGAGGAAGAGCCCAAAAGATCTCAAGTTTGAGCACATGGAAACTTTGTCTCAAAAAACAAAAGCAGCCAGGCCACATGTCTAATTAGCCATCAATTGGGAAAAGCCAGCCTTGTCTATCTAGGGAGTTCCAGACCAGCTGGGCTACAGGGAGATCCTGTCTCAAAGAGATCCACCTCCCAAAAAAGCAAAAAAAAATTAATTTTAAAAAGAAAATTTATAGTCACATTTTACCTATTTACACAGTAATATCATAAAAGCTATCTATCATTCATTCGGAGACTACTGCATGCCAGACTGTTTAGGCATTTTCAATTAATTATTACCACAACTTTCCTGGGATAAACTTTGTAAGTAGGAAAATTAGGCTCCAACAAGTTAACTTACCTAAATTTTCACGTAGTGAGTGACAGCCCATCACCTCTCTGCTCAAAACCCACACACTTTTCACTACATATTGATCTGGTGTTCAATTCTGCTTGATGACCTTCTTTTGTAAAGTGTCAGAAATTAAGCTCCTCTGATCCCCAAATCTTATAGGATGGCTTTGATTATAGCTACACTGATCATGGTTAAAGCAGTGCTGTATCAACTCCCAAGCAGATGATTTTGACAGCCGCTTGGATATGGCCATCCCCTTCACATCTTTGCCATGATGTACCAATTAGAACTGGTGCCAAAACAATACTGCCAAATTATCTTAGTCTCCACATCCTAAGGGACAGAGCTCCTAAGACTTCCTCCAGGCCCAGAACAATGTGAATGAAAAGTTTTATCTGCAGGGGCTGGGGAGGTAGCCTAGCAGTTAAGAGCGCCAACTGCTCTTGCAGAGGACCCAAGTTCGATCCCCAATACCCACATGGTGGCTGAGAACCGTCTGTAACTCCAATTCCAGGAGAACTTCATGTCCAGGGGAATCCGACACCCTCTTCTGACCTCTTCTGGCATTGCACGACACGGGTGCACAGACCTACATTCAGACAGTACATTCATACACATAAAAATAATTTTTTTTAGTATTTTTTTATTTATTTCTGTATGTGTAAGAACCGTCTTTAACTCCAGTTCCAGGGGACTCTGACCCCCTCTTCTGACCTCTACGGCATTGCACGACACAGATGCACCAACCTACATGCAGACAGTACACTCATACACATAAAAAATAATAAATAAGGGACTGGAGAGATGGCCTAGCGGTTAAGAGCGCCGACTGCTCTTACAGAGAACCCAGGTTCGATCCCCAGCACCCACATGGCGGCCGAGAACCGTCTGAAACTCCAATTCCAGGAGAACTCCAAGTTCCAGGGGAATCCAAGACCCTCTTCTGACCTCCGCGGCATTACACGACACGGGTGCACATACCTGCATGCAGACAGTACATTCATACTCATACAGAAATAAATAAAATTAAATAATAAAAAAATAATAAATAAAAAAGCAAAAAGGTTTAATTCAGTATTACCTAATAATTCTAGAATACAAAAATATGTAATTTCCGATTTCCAGCCAGGCGTGGTGATGCATGCTTTAATCCCAGCACTCAAGAGGCAGAGGCCTGCAAATCTCTGTGAGTTCTAGGCCAGCCTGGTCTACAGAGTGAGTTCCAGGCCAGCTGAGGCCACAGGGAGACCCTGTCTAAAAAAGGAAAAAAAAACAAAACAAAACACACACACACAAAGCGACTGATCTTGCCCCAATAGCAAAGTCTGTATTACTCCTCTCTGTAATAATGTGAATACAGTCTATGAATTCTAAACCTTCAAATCCTATATAGCTTTCCAACATTCATGAATTGACTAATACTATAAGAGATATCCAGCAATCCAACTATAAGAGATATAAAAACTCCCAGGCATAGGGCCACATGCCTTTAATCTCACCACTGGGGAAGCAGAGGCAGGTGGATCTCTGAATTCAAGACCAGCATGGTCTACATAGAGACTTCAAGCTCACTTATTTATGTGTATTTGTTAAAAATGTCATCTTTTGCTGGGAGTGGTTGTACACACCTTTAATCCCAGCACTTGGGAGGCAGAGGCAGGGGGATCTTTGTGAGTTGAAGACCAGCCTGGTCTACAGAGCCAATTCCAGGACAGCTGAGGCTACAGGGAGACCCTGTCTCAAAAAGACAAAAAAAAAACAAAACTAAATAAATAACAAGATGTGGAAATTACCTAGCACAGAGGCTGTCACAGAGCAAGAGATCAGTAAGTGGTTCTAATTAACACCACCCACCAAGTCACTTTGAAAGAAAAGCGCCAATACTCCTATTGAAGATAACAGAGAAGCCAGATCCAGTGTGTGCAGACCTAAGCCTTCCTTTTTTTCTCTATGCAAAGTGCCAAGCTCCCCACACTGCAAATGGAGGATCAGTTACAGCATAAAGAAAATAAAAAATAGGAACTGCTTCAGCAGTGACATGAGAAGACCATTCCACAGCATTTCCTGTTATAAACACAAGCTCCAGGCACTGGCCCAAAATAGACTGAACTGGAGGAAGGGGAAGCACATGACCCGGAAATATGCATTTTATTATGAAGAAGAAGCCTTCACTCATATTCAAAAAAGCCACAGGTCAAGCTAAACAGGGTGGCTTATATCCCTAGTTCTAGCCCTTGGGAGGCAGCAAAAAGAGGACTACTACAAGTTCAAGGCCAGCCTGATTTACACAGCAAATTCTAGGGTAGCCAGGTCTACAAAATGAGATTCCCCCCATCTCAAAAACACCTGAGAGATCAATGGGAAAGAACAATCACCCACTCTGTCCTAAATGCTAACCTACTTGTAATTTCCTCTGAAAGAATGCGTTGCAAAGCAGAATGACCCTCCACTGAGGCCCAGAGCCTGACAGTCATATGTGCTCTGATTTCCCCCATACAAAACTGGAGCTGG
This sequence comes from Rhizomys pruinosus, assembly GCA_009823505.1. Taxonomy (NCBI): domain Eukaryota; kingdom Metazoa; phylum Chordata; class Mammalia; order Rodentia; family Spalacidae; genus Rhizomys; species Rhizomys pruinosus. The sequence goes on along the minus strand of VZQC01003012.1, from coordinate 3,295,550 downwards.
TGGGCATGGCAGGACACGCTGGTAATCCCAGCTACTAGGAGACTGAGACAGAAGGATTGCTTAAATTCAGGAATTCAAGGCCAACCTAAGCAACACAGACAGACTCCACCTCAAAAAAATAGTTAAGAAGGAGGGGACAAACAGTCCCAGACCAGAGCCAAAGTCAACGCTCCAAAGAAGGCTTTCAAACAAAGACTGAAAGCAGAATTAGTCCAACACAAACCAAGAGCTGAAGGTCTGACAAGGCTACCAACTGTGACTGCATCATACTAAATGAAAACTAGCTTCCTTCCAATAACTACCAAAGAACCAATAAAAAGCTGTGAAGGGTGGCTTACATCTATAATCTCAGAACCAGGAAAATCGATGCAGGACTACCATGCCATGAGGCCAGCCTAGGCTATGTAGTGAACACAGACCAACCAGGGAGGGCTATGTAGTAAGACCGTGTTTCCAAAAACAAAACAAAACAAAACAAAACAAAACAAAACAAAACAAAAGGTATAAGTGACAGGAGCCTGTCCCAGCTAGAGACTATAGAATCAGGAGTCAAGGAAATCCTCAGACACATGGCAAGTTCAAGTTCATACATGAGACTATTAAAAAACCCATTGCCAGGCATGGTGGTGCAGGTCTTTAATCCCAGCACTTGGGAGGTAGAGGTAGGCAGATCTCTGTGAGTTCAAGGTCAGCCTGGTCTACATAGGGAGCTCCAGGCCAGCTGGGATTAAAGGGACCCTGTCTCAAAAAAAAAAAAAAGTAAGGTGAATAGCTGAAAAGAGTACTGTTCTTCCTTTTCCGAATGTTAACTAACTCCCCTAACAAATTCTGAGTTGTTATTTTGGTCTGTTTCAATCATGCCAGACTGCCCAGGCCAATAGCTGCTGTGGCCACAGTCCCACCCAGTCTGCTTAGTCAAGGCTCAACTTCAGGAAAACCANCAAAAACCAACACACACACACACAAAAAAAAAAAAAACCCCAGAACTGGGAAGTTCCAACACTGGTACTAGTAAAATCTGTAAGGCCTAGTCACCAAAACATCTATACATGGTTTAAATCTTCAGAACATGTATTGAAACTAAAGAGTGATACAAAAACAACAACAAAAAAGTGATATAACCACAAAAATTTTTATAGAATGTTAGAAAAATGTCTAGAAGATTCTTTTGGACTCCGCCTAGAATATCCACTACTATATACTGTCTAAGATCTGTCACTAGTCTGCAGAAAAGAGACCTCACTGTGTTTGCACTTGTAGAGCCCAACCCCACACCAAAACTAACTGAATCAATGACAGAAAACTGAATCAAGCAAGATCCACCAAATCTACCTCCAAAGAGTCTGAAATATAGACAGTGAGATAATAGTTATTGACTAACTGGTAGCACTATAGCTCCAGTCTATCTCAAAGCCCCAAGGATGAAGCAGTCATATCTTCCTACATGTTTGTAGAAGCAGAAAAGGGCTAACTAGAGAAAGACAAAAGGAAGGAGAGGATTCTTTTATTATTTTTAAAATATTTGATTTATCACTTTTATTTTATGTGTATGAGTGTACTGCCTACATGTAAGTATACTGTAGTGTCCATGGAGGTCAGAAAAGGGTGTTGGATCCCCTGTAACTGAAGTTACAGACAGATGTTAGCCACCATGCGGATGCTGGGAACCGAACCTGGGTCCTTTGCAAGAGCAGTTGATGCTCTTAACCACTGAGCCAACTCTCCAGCCCCTGGAGGAGATTCTTATGAGCAACTAGAGAAAATGCAACCTAGACTACCATGGCTCCCCAATGTTCACATCTCTCAGGAAGTCAACTGCTCTTGAGTTCTTTGAAAATAACGCCATGGCCTCTCAGGACACCTATAGTTGAAGCACTTTTCTTCCTGTTCCTTATCAAAAAAAATTGGAAAGTTTAAGATACAAAATTCACACAAGGATCAATGCAGAACAATGCTGGTTCACAAAGGGTCTGAAAAGTATAAGCAAAGAAGTTTCTATTCACAATCCCAACCTCAGAAGAAGTAACAGGACAAAAATAACTGAAATCTAAAAGCAAAACTCAGCTACATTTGGGGGGCTAGGGATGAAGTTCAGTTGTAGAACACTTACCTAGCATATATAAGACCCTGGCTTCAATCCTGAGGGGGTGGGAATTATTTGTTCATTTGCATCAACTCAACTTTGTGTTTCTCTTCCAACTTACCTGTTCAAAAGTTCTGCTATTTCACAGCAGAAGGTTTCAGCAAATGTTGTTCAGATCTTTTAACACTGTAAATGATAAAAAGTATTCATGTAAATCACCTAGTAATCTCAGCATTTTTTTTTTTTTTTGGTCTTTTTGAGAGAGTGTCTCCTGTAGCCCCAACTGGCCTGGAACTCAGAGATCCGCCTGCCTCTGCCTCTGCCTCCTGAGTGCTAGGATTAAAGGTGTATGCCACAACACCCTGCTTAAAGACAGTTCTTAAGCCACCATGTGGGTGCTAGAAATTGGAACCCAGGCCCTCTGCAAAAGCAGTCGGTGGTGCTCTTAACTGCTGAGCCATCTCTGCAGCCCCTCAGCAAATTTTAAAAGCACAATTTTTCCTCATGAATATACTTTACAGGAAACAGCTTTCAAACCTCATTAAAATATTAGCAAGGGGGCTGGAGAGATGGCCTAGCGATTAAGAGCACCGACTGCTCTTGCAGAGGACCCGGGTTCAATCCCCAGCACCAACATGGCGGCTGAGAAATAAATAAATAAATGTGACTCCCTTAATGGGCTCTAGAATTAAATATTTTATATATATAAAATCTCAGCCTGGTCTATCTATATAGTGACACTCTTGACTCAAAAAAGGGGGTGGGAAAAGGGGTTGAAATACAGCTCAAGGGTTAAGAACATTTGCTGTTCTTACAAAGAACTTACTTCAATGCTCAGCATCTGTAGACTCACAACTGCCTATAACTCCAGTTCCAGGGGTTCTAACACCCTCTTCTAGCCTTCCTGGATATACTTATATATATGCAAGCACTGATACACATAAAATATATTTTTAATATCAACAAATCAGATTCCTTCACATCTAGAGAATCTCTATAGTATCTATAGTACAGTGCTAGTGTGAAGATACAAAAGTACAAATCTTTTTTTAAAGAAATTATTCAGCCGGGCATGGTGGCACACGGCTTTAATCCTAGCACTTGGGAGGCAGAGGCAGGTGGATCTCTGTGAGTTCAAGGCCCGCCTGGTCTACAAAGTGAGCTCCAGGCCAGCTGGGACTAAAGGGAGACCGTCTCAAAAAGACCAAAAAAAAAAAAAAAAGAAATTATCCATCTTCTGTTTTTTAAATATTTTATTATTTTTATGTGTATGAGTGTACTGTCTGCATGTAGGTTGGTGCACCCGTGTCGTGCAATGCACAGAGGCCAGAAGAGGGTGTCGGATTCCCTGGAACTGGAGTTAAAGACAGTTCTTAGCCGCCATGTGGGTGCTGGGAAACAAACCCAAGTCCTCTGCAAGAGCAGTTGGTGCTCTTAACCGCTGATCCATCTCTCCAGCCCCAAAAGTACAAATCTTTACACAGTCCTAAGTGACCACCACCACCACAGGGATTCATGGAAGTGATTATTTGGATTTTCACTCAAAACACATTACAAGGCTTTGATGTTCATAGCATGAAAATAAAACAAAGAGCAGCATCATAACATGTGAATCGAGCCAGGCATGGTGACTCACTTTCAGTTCCAGCACTGGGGAGGCAGAAGCAGGTGGATCTCTATGAGATGGAGGCCAACCTAGTCTGCATAGGGAGTTCCAGGCTAGCTGGCTGCAGGAAGACCCTGTCTCAAAAAGACACACACACACACAAAAATGTGAATCCAATGGAAATAATCCTCAGGCCCCTAGAAATCTTATCACTGCCATATCTCCAAAGAATAAAGCCATTAGGTGTGTCTCTAGCTACAAAATAATAACCTGGATTTTTTTTTTTGGGGGGGGGTTGTTGTTGTGGTTGTCTATCTTTTCGGTACAGAGTCACCCTGTAGCCCCAGCTGTCTCAGAGTGCTGGGATTAAAGGTATGGCCACCATACCTGGCATTGTATGTGTTTGTGTGTGTCTGGGGTTTTTTTGTTGTTGCTTGTCTTTTTGAGACAGGGTCTCCCTGTAGCCCCAGCTGTCCTGGAACTCACTCTGTAGACCAGGCTGGCCTTGAACTCCCAGAGATCTGCCTGCCTCTGCCTCCGAGTGCTGGCATTAAAGGGGTAGGATACCACAACTGGCTGGGGTTTTTTGTTTGTTTGTTTTGATAGTCTTGCTATATAGTCTTGGCTGGCCTGGATCACTATCTAGACTAGGTTGGGTGGGCCCTGCATGCTGGGACTAACAGTATATCCACTAACACCATATCCGCCATATCCAGCATATAATCTGCTTTTCATGTTGTGTTAGAACAGAATCTTAAGGGGCTGGAGAGAAGGCTCAGCAGTTGGGATGCTCTTGCAGAAAACCCAGGTTCAATTTTCAGCACCCGCAGGGAGGCTATCAACCATTCATGACTAGTTCCAGGGAATCCCCGTCCTCTTCTGGCTTCTGTGGGCACTGTATGTACATGGTGCACTTACATGAAGGCAAAACAGAAAATAAAAATTAACCTCACCCCAAAATTATACACCCCAAACTGGGTTTGAAATGACAAATAGTAAACTGAAGCACAACAGCCAAAAGCAGTTTCTTAGCTAAATTCAAATAAAGTGAATGCTGTGCCTAATAGTCAGCCACAGTGACACCTAAATACCAACACTGTGAGGCAGAGGCAGGAGCATCACAACATTGAGGTTTGCCCAGAATACTCAGCAAGATTAGTATAAAAAAGTAAAGGAGGGGGCTGGAGAGATGGCCTAGCGGTTAAGAGCGCCGACCGCTCTTACAGAGGACCCGGGTTCGATCCCCAGCACCCACATGGCGGCTGAGAACCGTCTGAAGCTCCAATTCCAGGAGAACTCCAGTTCCAGGGGAATCCGAGACCCTCTTCTGACCTCCGCGGCGTTGCACGACACGGGTGCACAAACCTGCATGCAGACAGTACATTCATACACATACAGAAATAAATAAAAATTTTAAAAAAAAATTTAAAAAAAAAAAGTAAAGGAGGAAAAAAAAAAAGTAAACGGGTAGCTGGGCATGGTGGTGCACGCCTTTTAATCCTAGCACTCGGGAGGCAGAAGCAGGCAGATCTCTGTGAGCTCAAGGCCAGCTTGATCTACATAGTGAGTTCTAGGCCAGCCAGGGCTATAGGGAAACCCTGTCTCAAAAAGAACCAAAAGGCTAGGCGTTGTGGCGCAAGCCTTTAATACCAGCACTGGGGAGGAAAAGGCAGGCGGATCTCTGTCAATTCAAGGCCAGCCTGTTCTATATAGCAGCTCCAGCCCAGCTGAGACTAAAGGGAGATCATGTCTCAAAAAGACCTCCCCCCACAAAAGTAAATAGCCGGGCATGGTGGCGCACACCTTTAATCCTAGCACTTGGGAGGCAGAGGCAGGCAGATAGATCTCTGTCAGTTCAAGGCTAAGGCCAGCCTGGTCTATAAAACAAGTTCCAGGATGGATGGGACTACAGGGAAACCCTTTCTAAAAAGAAGAAAACTAAAAATACAAGTTGACTAAATACAAGTTGACTAAATAGCTGCAAGAAAAGCACACTGAGCTGGGCCATGGTGGCGCATGCCTTTAATCCTAGCACTCGGGAGGCAGAGGCAGGTCAATCTCTGTGAGTTCAAGGCCAGCCTGGTCAACAGAGTGAGTTCCAAGACAAGTGGGGCTACAGGGAGAACCTGTAAAAAAGAAAAAAAGAAAACTAACTTGAGAAAGCCACTTCTACTTTTAATTTTGGGAAAACAACCATGTTACAGTATCCAAAAGTTCACAAAACTATAGCCACAGAACTCCACATTCTTTTAAGAGTGTGTGTGTGTGTGTGTGTGTGTGTGTGTGTGTGTGTGTGTGTGTGTGCAGTTATCTGAGAAGGCCAGAACAGAGTGTCAGACCCCTGGAGCTAGAGTTCCAAGTAGTTGTGAGACCTGGACATGGGTGCTGGGAACCAAATTCAAGTCCTCTGAAAAAGCAGCAAAAAAATTTTTTTAACTTTTGTCTTTTGAGACAGGGTCTCCCTGAACCCCCAGCTGTCCTGGATCTCACTTTGTAGACCAGACTGACCTTGACTCACAGAGATCCAACTGTCTCTGCCTCCTGAGTGCACCACCATGCCCAGCATCATCTTTTTTGTGAGTTTTTCTCCTTACATGTATGAGTATATTGCCTACATGTGTGTAAGTGCACCTGTGTCATGCTTTTAACCCCTGAGCAACCTCTCCAGCTCCCAGTAAGTACTCTTAACTGCTCGGTCATCTCTCTAGCTCCATTAACAATACATTTTCTTTTTTTGGTCTTTTTGAGACAGGGTCTCCCTTTAGTCCCAGCTGGGCTGGAGCTCAATCTGTAGACCAGGCTGGCCTTGAACTCACAGAGATTCGCCTGCCTCTGCCCTCCCAAGTGCTAGGATTAAAAGGCGTGGGCCAAGGGCAGGCGCGGCTGGGCAGAGTTGGGAAATAAAAGAAAAGAAAAAAAAAAAAAAAAAAAAAAAAGGGGCGTGGGCCACCAGGCCAGCTAATACATTTTCTTTTTAGAAAACTGGGTAACAGAGAACAGGGCTGCTCCCGTAGCCAAGGCTGGCTTTCAACCCCTCACTATGTAGTAGAGGAGGACCTTCAACTCCTAATCTCCTGCCTCGACCACCACCACGCCCACCACCACCACCCCCCCACCCCAACACCCCCCCACCGCCCCCAACACCACCCAACCCCCACCCCGCACCCCCAACCCCGGTCTCAAGTGCTGAGATCACAGGACTGTGGGTGGCAATGGCGGGTTGGAAAACGTTTTTTTTGTTTTGTTTTGTTTGTTTGTCTTTTCGAGGCAGGGTCTCCTGTAGCCCCAGCTGTCCTGGAATTCACTCTGTAGGCCAGGCTGGCCCTTGAACTTACAAAGATCTGCCTGCCTCTGCCTCCCAAGGAAAACGTTTTTATAAAATTAAATTTGGTCAGGGGCTAGCAGCTCTTACAGCCAGGTTTAATTCCCAGCCTCTACATGACAGAAAATGGTAGTCTAACTCCAGTCCCAGGGGATCCAATGCCCTCTCTTCTTACCTCCACAAGCCATCCATACGGTACACTTAAATACAGTAGGAAAACACTCATACACATAGAAGAAAAGCATATAAAAAAAAAAACTGTTTTTTTATGCTATTTTGCCTTTAATCCAGCACTGGACAGGCAGAGGCAGGAGGATCTCTGTGAGTTCAAGGCCAGCCTGGTCTACATAGCAAGTTCCAGGCCAGCTGAGAAAAGGAACCCTGTCTCAAAAAACACACACACACACACAAAATTTTTTTATTAATTGTGGTCAGTAAAGGGAGTATTTTTTCTTGTTTTTTTTCAAATTTCTCTCCTTTTCTCCTTGCACCTCACATAAAATTAAGTAATGGCAATTCACTTATTAATTTTGGTCAGTAAAGGGAGTATTTTTTCTTAGTTTTTCAAATTTCTCTCTCCTTTTCTCCTATCCTCACATAAAATTAAGTAATGGCAATTCACTTTACATTCCTATAAAATTCACATATTTCCTATTCATATGATAAAATGACAAAATTAGAAACTAATAATCTAATCAAGAATATTTCCAGGCATGGGGTATGCACCTCTAATGCCAGGCACTTGTACAGAAGTGAATTCTGTGTAGATTCAAGACTAGCCTGATCAACATATTGAGTTCCGAGACGCTGCTAGTGGTACATAGTTGAGATCATGTCTCAAAAACAAAAACATAAGTAGAGCATGGGGGCACACTCCTTTAATTCCAACACTCAGGAGGCAGAAGCAGTAGATCTCTAAGTTTGAGGCCAGTTTGGTCTACAAAGCAGGTTCCAGGCCAGCTGGGGCTACATGAGATCTTGGAAATATAACTGGCAATGTATGAGGCTCAGAGTTTGATCGTCCAGCACACACAGCAGAAAATAAAAGAAAAATAGGTGGGCAGGCAAAGCAAGCAGCACAGGCCTGTAACCCAGCATTCAAGACTCATAAAGATAAAGAGTTTAAGGTCACCCTTAACTACACAGTGAATTCAATGCAATTGGGCTACCTGACAGAAAGAAAAAAAGGCAACTAAGGGTACTTGCACTAAGGCCGTCAACCTGGGTTCAAGCACAGGGTCCATAGTGGAAAGAGTGAAGTCCAACCCACAAGGCTATGTCCTTTGAAACCTCACACACCCATGGGTGAACATGGCCACATACACAATATGAAAAAAAAGCTTAGTAAACTTACAAAATAAAATTTTTCTCTGTATGTTTTAGAGTTATAGTTCTTCAGGGCATTAAAAAAAAAAAAAATCAATGGAAACTCTACAACATAACCATAAAAACATTATTGAGGGGGGGGCCAGCAGGATGGGCTCAGGGAATAAAATCATCCACCTGCTGTCAAGCCCAACCTGACAATTCCAGTTAAATCCCCAAGACCCACATAGTGGAAGGAAAGAATCAACTCCACAAGGTGTCCTCTGACCTCCACTGGTACTCCATAGCATGTGTGCACACACACAAAATAAATCGATAATGTAATTTTTTTTAAAATACTAAGGTCAAGGGAAATGAAAAAAAAAAAAAAAAAACACTTGGTTCAATTTTTAACAATAACAATATTAAGGAAATTCAAACTGTTGGAGGAAAACAGACATTTAACTTGCCTCTAAGATATGTAGATTAACACCAACATAGATTGTAGACTGAATCTATAAGACTGGTCCCACTACAGAATAAAACAGAAAGCACAGAAAATTTAATAAGCAGTGGCTAATGGAAAACTACAAAGTCAGTTTTTGTTGGTTTTTTTTTTGTTTTGTTTTTGTTTTTTAAGGTGGCACAAACAAAGATCTTTTGGGAAGGGCCAGGGATAATAGTAATCTTTCCATCCTTTGTATGAAGGTCAGTAAAAAGAAAATACATGTACGGAGTATTAAAATGCAGAGTCATGAGAACAGACAAGCTTGATATGACATCAAAGACATAATTGGAATGGTAATTTCAAAAATTCAGCAAATGAACAAGATGGAGAAAAGCAGTTAGTTAAAACACTACCTCATCACTCATCACTGCATCCTCTTAACTGCAGAGTTCCACTGATACTTTGACCTTGTAATTCCTATTTTCACTTGACCGTGAAGCAATCTATATACATTATTTTTTCATACCGGCAATTCACCAGCAAAAATGCTTCATAATCTTAATCTAAATTAAATTCATCAGGTATACTAAAATGAAGGATTATAAATCGGGTATCTATGGACACTCATAAATATGGAGATAAAATAGAGAAGCCTGGGAAAAAAAACTTCCCAGTCTAACTGAGCATCAGATTCATTTGAGAACTAGCTAGTCTGAAAGGTAAAAGAAAGAAAAGAAAATACACATGCAAAATGCCACAAAGGATATTGGGGGGGGAGGGGTGCTAAACCACTTAAAACTAGGCTGGATTAAATATTGTATGAAACGCACAAAGCTCAATTAAAAAAAAATGGCTTAAAAAAAAACTAGGCTGGATTATACAGAATTACAAGAAATTCTCTACTAAACAATTAAAGAACTAGGTCTATACTGGGTTCCATCTGATTATATTCCTTAATCATCTGTGCCTAAGGGAAATTCCTCGTTTCCCTACATTTGTAATTATTCTGAAATTTCCAATTTGTGGTTTGGTTTTGTTGGTACTGAGGACTATCCTGAGCCTCATACAAGGTAGGCAACACTGAGCTACATTCCCAGTCTTTTCTGAGACAGTGTCTCACTAAGTTGACCAGGCTGGGCTTTGAAACTTGGTCTGTAGCATACAAGCCTTGAGTTTGCGAAGCTCCTGCTTCAGCATTCCAATTCACTAGGATCACAGGCCTAGAACAGCAGGTCTGGCCCAAAGATATAACTTTTAAAAAGCTAATTCCAAACCCAGCATGGTGGTTCACACCTTTAATTCCTAGCACTTGGGAGGCAGAGGCAGGCGGATCTCTGTGAGTTCAAGGCCAGCCTGATCTACAGAGTGAGTTCCTGGACAGCGTGAGCTACAGGGAGACAACTGTCTCTAAAAGACCAAAAAAAAAAAAAAAAGCTATTCCCAAAAGCCAGGCGTGGTAGGCATACAACACTTTAAATACCCGCACTCAGGAGGCCAGAGGGCAGGGGATCTCTGAGTTCAAGGCCTGCCTGGTCTATAAAGGGAGCTTAAGGCCAGCTGACTAAAGGAAAACCAACCCTGTCTCCCTATCTCAAAAAGACAAAAAAAAGATTACCTTTAAGATTTTTTATTTTCTTTTAAATGTATGAGTATTATGCCTGAATGCATATAAGTTGCACATGTGTTCTGCAATACACACAGGACAGAAGAGGGTGTCCAAATCTCCTAGAACTGGAGTTAAAGACAGTTGTTAGCTGATATGTGGGTGCTGGAATTCAACCCTGTATCTTCTTCAAGGAGCAGACAAGTGCTCTTAACCACTCAGCACATCCTCTCCAGCCCTCATAATTATAATTTCCTGAAATATATGAACATCCTGAGTTTTCCAAATGGGAGTGGGGGGAGGTCAGCTCAATTCTACAGAATCAGAGACTGAGGCAGGAAAATGGCCAGCCTAGGTTATAGTCACTCACACACAGTCAGTCACAAAGAAGACTCCACATTTCTACCAGTCGCCCTGTCTCTGCCTAGGCTAGCCTTCGTGTCCCCAGACCCCTAGTCCCTACCTCTCAGCTTTTGCCTCAGGGTTTTGCCCTTGTTGCCTCTGAGCCTGAAGAATTCTTTCCTCTCTAGTCACAAGTGTTTCCTCAAAATGGAGTTTACCCTTAAAGCCTCCTCAGTTAGAATTAAGTTTTAACCCCTCCCACAACTATTATCCTACCTTTTTCTTTTTCCAAAGTCAGTTACTACTATACTACACAGATGACACAGAATTGTTCAAGTCAGGATTTCCCATTTTACTATGATGTAAAAACTGTTTGTGCTCAGTAAAAATCATTCTTTCAATTTTGAATTTTGATTGTTTCCTGGACTAGCAATATGTGGGACAATACTCCCTGACAATGCTGGCCAGTACCAGAGAGCCACAAAACCCAGCTACAAGATCACAAGGGGAAAACAATCAAGATCTCACAGTGGACTCTGCTGCTATGATGTGCAGTAAATATATTAAATGCATTTTTCCTCAAATATTTTCAACTTCCAGTTTATAGAAATGTACTCTCGTCATTGAGAAGGCTCTTTATTTTTATGTATTTTACCTATATATCTACAAACGAGCTCAAGCGGGAGAGAAATTTTTTTGTCCCTCAGCACACAACAATGGAGTAAGTGCTCAGTTTGGTCAAAAAAAAAAAAAAAATGAATGAATGAATCAATGAATGGCAACACAGTCCCTTCTTCCCCAGCTTCAAAACCCTACAGTGCATTAAGTACCAAAAAGATGTTAAGTCTTTTCCTTTGTAGTGAAGCACTCACATCACCTGAGTTAATTTCTGTTAACGTGTCAAAGGTTTTTTATACACATTTTTTTTCAGATACACGCCAACTGTAAGTGTTTTTCCAGTGTCTTCTGATGTCAACATGTGAGGTGATGGTACATATTCCAGTTCAAGCCATCGAAAAGCTGCTACACTAGTAAAACACATGAAAACATGAATGAATGAAGAGAAAAATGTGTTCTAAGCAAAATGGGAAAGCTCCGTCAGAGCCACAAATATTAGGATGAAAATTAATATACAGAAAAGATGACACTTTCCGATGTAGGAAATTAGAGACTAAAAAGGAAACACAAAAAAAAGAAAAACCATCTTCCCTGAACACAACACTGCCTAGAATCCAAGGTATATAGTACCAGGCAGGAAGCCATCACGGATTCGAGCCCCTTACCGAATTTCTTAAGTTACACTGAAATACTTACCTTTCTACCAGAAAGAATAGGTGTGCTTAAGTGCTTTGACTGTCAAGAAAACGGGGTTGGGAGGGGGTGCAAAACTACACGGAAAGGCAAAGCAACGTTACAGTTTCCCTAACTGTGTCACTCAGTCTGCTGCTTCTCTCAACCCTCCTTCCCTGTTCTCTTGACTGATGGATATCTCGAGACACAAAACCCAAGTGTTCCAGAGTGCTCTGTGGAAGTGCTTACACATCAAACCAACGTCCCTTTCAACCTCATGTGTTGCCCCGGGCTCCACTTTCCCAAGCCTCAGTCCCAGGCTCAGATCATGGCTCCACCTAGCCCGGGGCCTGGTCCAGGCCAGTCCTCCGGCCTTGGAGGCGGCCTCCCGGGTCTGAGGCCGGCAGGGTGCACCTCCCAGGGCCCGGCGCGGGCAGCAGAGCCGGCAGGGACAGCTGTCGGACCGCAGCAGCTGTTACCCGGGCACCAGAGGCTGCGCGGGCGGGCGTCCCCGAGCGGCCGGAGCGGAAGGCGAGCCCTCCGGCCTGGCACTTGCCCACCCCGCCGCCCTTCCTCGGCTTCGCCGCACGAGGCCCCCGCGGCCGCGCAGGACGCTCCCAGTGGCCGAGTCGCGCCGGGCCCGCTGCGGCCCTCGTCCGGGAGCACTTCCGCCGGCCCAGCAGCTGACCTGTCCCCGCGTCTGACGGCCCGACCCGGCCGCGGTCGCCGCTCGGGCGACCAGAGGGATTCCATGCGGCCGGCTCGGGGCGCAGTGGCGGGGACCCGATGCCAGGAGGAAGGCTCGGCGGACTGCAGCGAGACGACGCAACGAGGGCGCGGCACGGCCCCGGCAGAGGAGACACAGCGAGCCACTGGTTACCTGCGGTCCAGGACAGGGAGTCTCTCAGAACCCAAGTCAGTCCTCAGCCTCAACAACACAAGATGGCCGACACGTCGCCACGCACATCACGTGACCGGTACGTTGCGCCACGCCTCCGACCCCGCCACGCCCACCTCTCCGCTCTCCGGCCTCCCGCAACATCCTTCCCACCGGCTCGCCCCGCCTCTAGCCGAAACCCGGATGGAGGGCTGGGAGCAGGCGGGGCAGGGCGCAACGCGGAGATGAGCTGCTGTCCAGAGCTGGAGTCTGTGATTCGCTGCTCGGTGCACTCAGTCCAGCACGGGTTGTGCGGCTCCAAAACTGTCTGCATCGCTTACGAAGTCAGAACTTTTCCACAGCTTTTCATCCAGGATTTTCCTGCCAGTTTGTCCTTCGTGGACAAACTGCGAGGCTAAAATGCAAAATAGTTTCTCTTCTGGTGGGAATTCATCCTAGGGTGCTGGACTGTGACAGCTGGGAAGGACTTCAAAGCTCAGCTCCGACTCCCTCGTACACCATCCAGGCTTACAAGCCNAAAAAAAAAAAAAGGGCGTGGGCCACCAGGCCCGCTAATACAATTTTCGTTTTTAGAAAACTGGTAACAGAAGACAGGGCTGCTCCCGTAGGCCAGGCTGGCTTTCAAGCTCACTATGTAGTAGAGGATGACCTTCAACTCCTAATCTTCTGCCGCTACGACCACCACCACACCTACCAACCACCACCACCACCCAACACCCACGCCACCCCCCCGACGCCAAAAAAAAACCCCCCCACCGCACCCCAACCCCCGGTCTCAAGTGCTGAGATCACAGGACTGTGGTGGCAATGGCTGTTGGAAAACGTTTTTTTGTTTTGTTTTGTTTTTGTTTGTCCTTTTCGAGGCAGGGTCTCCTGTAGCCCCAGCTGTCCTGGAATTCACTCTGTAGGCCAGGCTGGCCTTGAACTTACAAAGATCTGCCTGCCTCCTGCCTCCCAAGGAAAACGTTTTTATAAAATTAAATTTGGTCAGGGGCTAGCAGCTCTTACAGCCAGGTTTAATTCCCAGCATCTACATGACAGAAAATGGTAGTCTAACTCCAGTCCCAGGGGATTCCAATGCCCTCTTCTTACCCTCCAGCAACCATCCATGCACCGGTAAAACTTAAATACATGTAGGAAAACACTCATACACATAGAAGAAAAGCATTAAAAATTTTTTTTTAGCTGGGCATTGTGGCATGCCTTTAAATCCCAGCACTGGACAGGCAAGAGGCAAGGATCTCTGTGAGTTCAAGGCCAGCCTGGTCTACATAGCAAGTTCCAGGCCAGCTGAGACAAAGGACACCCTGTCTCAAAAACACACACACACACACAAAATTGTTTTTTATTAATTTTGGTCAGTAAAGGGAGTATTTTTCTTTGTTTTAGTTTTCAGAATTTCTTCTCCTTTTTCTCTCCTTGTCCTCCTAACCTCACATAAAATTAAGTAATGGCAATTCACTTATAAATTTTGGTCAGTAAGGATATTTTTCTTAGTTTTTAAATTTCTCCCTTTTCGTCCTATCCGCACTAAAATTAATAATGGCATCACTTTTACATTCCTATAAAATTCACATATTTCCTAGTCAGATGAGAAATGACAAAGTTAGAAACTAATAATCTAAGGCAAGATATTTCCAGGCATGGGGGTATGCACAGGCCTAATGCAGCACTGGACAAGTGAATTTCCTGTTAGTTCAAACTAGCCTGATCTACATATTGAGTTCCAGACGCTGCTGGGAGTGCTACATAGTTGAGATCAGTCTCAAAAACAAAAAACCTAAGTAGAGCATGGGGGCACACTCCTTTAATTCCCACACTCAGGAGGCAGAAGCATAGAATCTCTAAGTTTGAGGCCAGTTTGGTCTCAAGCAGGTTCCAGGCCAGCTGGGCTACATGAGATCTTGGAAATATAACTGGCATATGTATGAGGCTCAGAGTTTGATCGTCCAGCCCACGAGTGGGGGGAGCGCACGCAGCCGGCTGTAACACACCGAATGACGGTGTGGGACTGCAAGAGCTAGGCGCAGTGTCTGTGTACCCCCCCAGCGATTCAAACTGCATGGAAAGATAAAGAGTTTCGAAGGTCCCTAACTACCGGGTGAATTCACGGGGAATGGCACAGCATAGGGTTGGGCTACCGACAGGAAAGAGGATGGTGCCAAAGCTAGGGTCTATTGCAACTAAGCCTGTCAACCTGGGTTCAAGCAACATGGTCCCATAGTGGAAAGAGGAAGTCAACTCCACAAGGCTTTCCTTTGACCTCCACACCATGGGTGTACACATGCACATACCAATATGAAAAGCTTAGTTAGTAAACTTACAAAATAAAATTTTTCTCTGTATGTTTTAGAGTTATAGTTCTTCAGGGCATTAAAAAAAAAAAAATCAATGGAAACTCTACAACATAACCATAAAAACATTATTGAGGGTGGGAGCAGGTGCGGTGGGCTCAGGGAATATATCACCTGCTGTCAAGCCCAACCTGACAATTCAGTTAAATCCCCAAGACCCACATAGTGGAAGGAAAGAATCAACTCCACAGGGTGTCCTCTGACCTCCACTGGTACTCCATAGCATGTGTGCACACACACAAATAAATTCGATAAATGTAATTTTTTTTAAAATGACTAAGGTCAAGGGAAATGGAAAAAAAAAAAAAACACTGATGTTCAGATTTTTACAATTAACAATATTAAGGAAATTCAAACTGTTGGAGGAAAACAGACATTTAACTTGCCTCTAAGATATGTAGATTAACACCAACATAGATTGTAGACTGAATCTATAAGACTGGTCCCACTACAGAATAAAACAGAAAGCACAGAAAATTTAATAAGCAGTGGCGTAATGGAAAACTACAAAGTCAGTTTTTGTTGGTTTTTTTTTTGTTTTGTTTTGTTTTTTAGTGGAGATTTTTGGGGGCCAGGGATAATAGTAATCTTTCCATCCTTTGTATGAAGGTCAGTAAAAAGAAAATACATGTACGGAGTATTATGAGGTTGTGCAGAGTCTGTAGACTCGACAGCTTGTTGGTGTTTTCTGACGTGCAATGGAGGGTGTCTAATGGACATGTGTATTTGCATTGTGTGAGAAGTTCGTATGTGGCAGTCACTTGTTAGCTTCTTAGGGTTCAGTCTTGACCTGAAGTATTAGGTGAGTACTTTACTTTTTTTTCATGCGGCAATTCACAAAAAAGTAGCTTCTAATATTACATCAGAGTTACATAGGATTGAATGGGATTATAAATCGGGTATCTATGGACACTCATAAATATGGAGATAAAATAGAGAAGCTGGGAAAAAAACAGACTACCTGCAGTCATCAGCAGAGCATCGTGAGGTGGGTCCTCTTAGGGAGCTGAGAGTTCCACTTTGGCGGTTAAATTGTATTCCATTTCACTTGACGTAACAATCTATTAAATCTGAATGGGCTGAGTCTGATAAGGCAAAAGAATATGAAAACGGAAAGAATATTCTACTATCGCTAAACATGACTCTAAAGAACATAAGGATATTGGGGGGAGGGTGCTAAACCATTAAAACTAGGCGATTAAATATTTATGAAAGCACAAAGCTTCAATTAAAAATGGACTTAAAAAAACTAGGCTGTGATATACAGAATTACAAGAAATTCTCTACTAAACAATTAAAGAACTAGGTCTATACTGGGTTCCATCTGATTATATTCCTTAATCATCTGTGCCTAAGGGAAATTCCTCGTTTCCCTACATTTGTAATTATTCTGAAATTTCCAATTTTGGGGTGGTTTGGTTGGGTACTGAGGACTATCCTGAGCCTCACAAGGTAAGGCAACACTGAGCTACATTCCCAGTGCTTTTCCGAGACAGTGTCTCACTAAGTTGACCAGGCTGGGCTTGAACTTGGTCTGTACTCATACAAGCCTTGAGTTTGCGAAGCTCCTGCTTCAGCATTCCAATTCACTAGGATCACAGGCCTAGAACAGCAGGTCTGGCCCAAAGATATAACTTTTAAAAAGCTAATTCCCAAACCCAGCATGGTGGTTCACACCTTTAATCCAGCACTTGGGGAGGCAGAGGCAGGCGGATCTCCTGTGAGTTCAAGGCCAGCCTGATCTACAGAGTGAGTTCCCTGACACTCTGAGCTACAGGAGACACTGTCTCTAAAAGACCAAAAAAAAAAAAAAAAGCTATTCCAAAAGCCAGGCGTGGTAGCATACACCTTTAAACAATCCCGCACTCAGGAGGCAGAGGCAGGGGATCTCTGAGTTCAAGGCCTGCCTGGTCTATAAAGGGAGCCTTAAGGCCAGCTGACTAAAGGAAAACCAACCCTGTCTCCCTATCTCAAAAAGACAAAAAAAAAAGTTTACCTTTAAGATTTTTTTTTTCTTTTAAATGTATGAGTATTATGCCTCATGCCTATAAGTTGCACATGTGTTCTGCATACACACAGGACAGAAGAGGGTGTCCAAATCTCCTAGAACTGGAGTTAAAGACAGTTGTTAGCTGATATGGTGGGTGCTGGAATTCAACCTGTATCTTCTTCAAGAGAGCAACAGTGCTCTTAACCACTCAGACACATCTCTTCCAGCCCCTCATAATTATAATTTCCTGAAATATATGAACATCCTGAGTTTTCCAAATGGGAGTGGGGGGAGGTCAGCTCAATTCTACAGAATCAGAGACTGAGGCAGGAAAATGGCCAGCCTAGGTTATAGTCACTCACACACAGTCAGTCACAAAGAAGACTCCACATTTCTACCAGTCGCCCTGTCTCTGCCTAGGCTAGCCTTCGTGTCCCCAGACCCCTAGTCCCTACCTCTCAGCTTTTGCCTCAGGGTTTTGCCCTTGTTGCCTCTGAGCCTGAAGAATTCTTTCCTCTCTAGTCATCAAGTGTTTCCTCAAAATTGAGTTTACCCTTAAAGCCTCCTCAGTTAGAATTAAGTTTTAACCCCTCCCACAACTATTATCCTACCTTTTTCTTTTTCCAAAGTCAGTTACTACTATACTACACAGATGACACAGAATTGTTCAAGTCAGGATTTCCCATTTTACTATGATGTAAAAACTGTTTGTGCTCAGTAAAAATCATTCTTCAAATTTTGAATTTTGATTGTTTCCTGGACTAGCAATATGTGGGACAATACTCCCTGACAATGCTGGCCAGTACCAGAGAGCCACAAAACCCAGCTACAAGATCACAAGGGGAAAACAATCAAGATCTCACAGTGGACTCTGCTGCTATGATGTGCAGTAAATATATTAAATGCATTTTCCTCTCAAATATTTTCAACTTCCAGTTTATAGAAATGTACTCTCGTCATTGAGAAGCAGCTCTTTATTTTTATGTATTTTACCTATATATCTACAAACGAGCTCAAGCGGGAGAGAAAATTTTTTTGTCCCTCAGCACACAACAATGGAGTAAGTGCTCAGTTTGTCAAAAAAAAAAAAAAAATGAATGAATGAATCAATGAATGGCAACACAGTCCCTTCTTCCCCAGCTTCAAAACCCTACAGTGCATTAAGTACCAAAAAGATGTTAAGTCTTTTCCTTTGTAGTGAAGCACTCACATCACCTGAGTTAATTTCTGTTAACTGTCAAAGGATTTTATCACATTTTTTTTCAGATACACGCCAACTGTAAGTGTTTTTCCAGTGTCTTCTGATGTCAACATGTGAGGTGATGGTACATATTCCAGTTCAAGCCATCGAAAAGCTGCTACACTAGTAAAACACATGAAAACATGAATGAATGAAGAGAAAAATGTGTTCTAAGCAAAATGGGAAAGCTCCGTCAGAGCCACAAATATTAGGATGAAAATTAATATACAGAAAAGATGACACTTTCCGATGTAGGAAATTAGAGACTAAAAAGGAAACACAACATGAGGAAAAACCATCTTCCCTGAACACAACACTGCCTAGAATCCAAGGTATATAGTACCAGGCAGGAAGCCATCACGGATTCGAGCCCCTTACCGAATTTCTTAAGTTACACTGAAATACTTACCTTTCTACCAGAAAGAATAGGTGTGCTTAAGTGCTTTGACTGTCAAGAAAACGGGGTTGGGAGGGGGTGCAAAACTACACGGAAAGGCAAAGCAACGTTACAGTTTCCCTAACTGTGTCACTCAGTCTGCTGCTTCTCTCAACCCTCCTTCCCTGTTCTCTTGACTGATGGATATCTCGAGACACAAAACCCAAGTGTTCCAGAGTGCTCTGTGGAAGTGCTTACACATCAAACCAACGTCCCTTTCAACCTCATGTGTTGCCCCGGGCTCCACTTTCCCAAGCCTCAGTCCCAGGCTCAGATCATGGCTCCACCTAGCCCGGGGCCTGGTCCAGGCCAGTCCTCCGGCCTTGGAGGCGGCCTCCCGGGTCTGAGGCCGGCAGGGTGCACCTCCCAGGGCCCGGCGCGGGCAGCAGAGCCGGCAGGGACAGCTGTCGGACCGCAGCAGCTGTTACCCGGGCACCAGAGGCTGCGCGGGCGGGCGTCCCCGAGCGGCCGGAGCGGAAGGCGAGCCCTCCGGCCTGGCACTTGCCCACCCCGCCGCCCTTCCTCGGCTTCGCCGCACGAGGCCCCCGCGGCCGCGCAGGACGCTCCCAGTGGCCGAGTCGCGCCGGGCCCGCTGCGGCCCTCGTCCGGGAGCACTTCCGCCGGCCCAGCAGCTGACCTGTCCCCGCGTCTGACGGCCCGACCCGGCCGCGGTCGCCGCTCGGGCGACCAGAGGGATTCCATGCGGCCGGCTCGGGGCGCAGTGGCGGGGACCCGATGCCAGGAGGAAGGCTCGGCGGACTGCAGCGAGACGACGCAACGAGGGCGCGGCACGGCCCCGGCAGAGGAGACACAGCGAGCCACTGGTTACCTGCGGTCCAGGACAGGGAGTCTCTCAGAACCCAAGTCAGTCCTCAGCCTCAACAACACAAGATGGCCGACACGTCGCCACGCACATCACGTGACCGGTACGTTGCGCCACGCCTCCGACCCCGCCACGCCCACCTCTCCGCTCTCCGGCCTCCCGCAACATCCTTCCCACCGGCTCGCCCCGCCTCTAGCCGAAACCCGGATGGAGGGCTGGGAGCAGGCGGGGCAGGGCGCAACGCGGAGATGAGCTGCTGTCCAGAGCTGGAGTCTGTGATTCGCTGCTCGGTGCACTCAGTCCAGCACGGGTTGTGCGGCTCCAAAACTGTCTGCATCGCTTACGAAGTCAGAACTTTTCCACAGCTTTTCATCCAGGATTTTCCTGCCAGTTTGTCCTTCGTGGACAAACTGCGAGGCTAAAATGCAAAATAGTTTCTCTTCTGGTGGGAATTCATCCTAGGGTGCTGGACTGTGACAGCTGGGAAGGACTTCAAAGCTCAGCTCCGACTCCCTCGTACACCATCCAGGCTTACAAGCCCTTAATATAAAACGCTCCCTTTTTAGGGCTCCTACATAACTTATAGGAAACCTGTATTACAGCGGACTACACTAAATAATCTCTGTATTCTCTGAAATTTGGATTGTTTTTTTTTTGTTTATAATTGGGCATCTGGGGTTTGTTTTGCTAGAATCTGCTTATGCTAACCGCTCAAGTCATCCACTCCTTTATATTGTTATTTTTATTCTATTATTTTTGTATGTGTATGAATGTACTGTCTGCATGTAGGTATGGGCACCCTTGTTCCTGCAATAGCCGCGGAGGTCAGAGGAGGTCTCAGGTTCCCTGGAACTGGAATTAAAGAAGAACGGTTCTCAGCCGCTTGTGGGTGCTGGGGATTGAACCCCTCCCCTGCAAGAGCAGGCAGGGCGCTTAACCGCTAGGAATTGGGAAATGAAACCAAATCTCTCCAGACTGTCATCCCACTCTTGATGCAGTCAATAAATAGTTCCAAAACCCATGCTTAGAAAAATTCCAGCGATATAACCCAGGACCAACTGCCCAGGGAATGGTGCTGCCCACAGTGGGGACTGGACCCCTACTAACAGAGTCAATTAATAACCAAGAACGTCTCCCACAGACTGCCCACAGGCCATTCAGATCTAGGCAGTTGTTCCTCAATGGAGCCTTTTCTCTTGGGCGACTCTAGGCCATGTCAAGTTGACAATTAAAGCTAATTAGAACACTGTGTAAAGTGCAAAGCACGAGAAACTCATGTATGTGGCTCCCCCATCAACAGCCCTGTCCCAGCCAACAGCCAGCTGAATCAACAGCCAGACATTTAAGTGGAAGATGCCACCAGGGTCATCACAGGGCATAAAAGCTCAAGACATCATGGAGGAGAGACAAACACCCTCATGGTACTTTGTCTGAATTCCTTAAATCGACTGAATCTTCAGCATAATAAATGGTCATTTTGTGGTCGTAAGAAGTAATAATTTGGGTTCACGGCAACGTGACTGAAATCATCATAGAGGTTTGATTGAATTGCGTATCCTCCAAAAAGATATGCTAAACAGCCTTAACCCCAATCTCTCAGATTTGACCTTATCTGAGATAGACCTCAAAAAGGCACCTAAGAAAAAATGAAATAGTTCAGGGTGGCCCGAAACCAATATGGCACCCAGATGGTGAATTTTAAAAAAGCTTTTTTTAGCCCCGGAAGCATGGTGGCACACACAACCTTTAATCCAGCACTCCAGCCACTCAGGAGACAAAGCAGGTAGATCTCTGTGAGGTTCAAGGCGCAGCCTGGTCTACATAGTGATTTCCAGCCAGTCTGGGGCTACAGGGAGACCCTGTCTCAAAAAGATAAAAATAAAATAAATAAAATAAAATAAAATGAAAGACGTAATGTGTCCTTTATATCATATTCAAGACAAAGGAAAACTATGGTTAGAGAAGAAATACACATGTATTCCCTCCCTTTTAAATATTTTCACTGTTAATTACTCTTTTTTTGCCTTTACCTACAGAGAACTATCCCAGGCAAAAACTCCAAGGAGAAGGGGAGCACGAAGCTTAACACACACCAGTATCCCAGACTAGGGGGCTTAGGTAGTGGAGTGTGAGTTTTGTGAGCACTGTCTAAAAACATCACAACAAAACACCGCGTATTTTTAACAGTGGACACCTGCCCACATTTTAGTGAACTGTTCTGCTGCGCTGAACCACTTTCTGTTCTGTGTTTGAGCAAGTGAGAATCTTATGAGAACAGAACCTGTCCTCCTTTTACAAAATGAAAAAAAACAAAAACAAAACAAAAAATTGGATCCTAAAACCACCCTGGAACCCCCATGATGGACATTACTGGGTCAGAAAGTACCCGAGGAGGGGCTGATCTGGAGTAATGAACTGAGGAAGCACGCAACCAAGATTCTGGAAGTAGCCAAGGGCAGTGGCACCATCTCTGGCTGCTTCCCAGGGTGTGCTCTTGGCTGATGTCCCAGTGGTCTGGCTTCCTGCCCATTTTCTTAGCCTGCTACCCACATTCCTGCAGCAGTGCTAGTCATTCTGGGAGTTCATCAATGTATTTTCAATCAATTCTTTTCTTGTTTCCATCAGTCTGGCTTAGATTCTGTTACTGGTGATTAAGAGTACTGACTGATCCATGATGGTTCCTGATGATTCTTCCCAATAGAGCTGACATATGTAACTAGTAAGGATCCTGGGGACATGACAGTGGGCTTTCAGAAGCTAGACTTTTTTTTTTTTTTCGTATGTGTGAATGTACTGTCCCCTGCGTGTAGGGTGGGTGCACCTGTGTCCGTGCAATGCCGCAGGTTCAGAATAGAGGGTCTCGGAATTCCCCTGGAATCATCACCTGTACTGGAGTAAAGACAGTTGCTTGCCGTCAATGTGGGTGCGTGGGAATTGAAAGCCCGGTCCCTCTGCAAGAGCAAGTGGGTGCTCTTAACTCATGAGCCAGCTCTCGTCAGAGCCTTCCAGGAAGCTAGAGCAATAAAGGGCAACAGGACCGTATATTTTAAATTACTTATATTTTACTATCTTCTAGCATTTGTACTAGAAGGAAGCTGTTGCTATGAGTCCACCTAAGTAGCCCGGTGAAGCTTCAGGAGACAGCGCCCTAACTGGCATGTTATCTGCAGTCACAAAAGACTGAGTCAGACCCATCTAGCTAAACTGCTTTGGAATTCCTGGCCCTAAAAAACTGTGTGAGTTGATAAACATACTTATTGTTTGAAGCCATTAAGTCATCAGGTGACTTGTTAATAAAGAAATAAGTAAGTATAAGGATATAAATTTCATTGTTAACAATCACCAAAATTGCCCTTCAAAAAGAACACTAGGCAGATAACATGGGGTAAGAGAACCTCTACAATCCCCGTGTTTGGGAGACTGAAATATGAGTAGCAAGAGTTGTCCCACCCCAGGCTAGCCTGGGCTACTAGGAAGGGTCGATCTCAAGCAAACTAGCAAGGGTGACAAGAGATTGTAACCCTCCCACCAGTAGTACCCATGCAAAAGTAACTGGTGTGTTTTTTGAAAAAAAAGTAGAGGGCTTGTGGGGGGGGCTGGGAGATTGGCCAACTACCTGAACGAGGGCCTACCTAAACCTAACTAAGCCGTTAAGAGGACCGACGGCTCTTACAGAGGAGGACCCAGTTCGATACCCCCAGCACCCACATGGCGGCTGGAGAACCGTCTGAAACTCCATTCCAGGAGAACTCAACTTCTCCAGTTTCCAGGGGAGTCTAAAACACCCTCTTCTGACCTCTGCGGCATTGCACGACACCGGGTGCACAGACCTGCTGCGAGACAGACATTCTAAACATACATAAAAAAATAAATTAAAAGAAAAAAAATTTTTTAAAAAGTAGAGGGCTGTAGAGATGGGCGTTTACGTTAACACACGGACTGGCTCTTTCGAAGGACTTGGGTTCAACAATCAATCCCCAGCACCTACACGGGCGGATGAAAACTGTCTTTCACATCTCCATTCCAGGGAATCAGATGCCCACCCTCTTCTGACCGACGCAATTGCACAGGTGCACAGAGTACAATGCAGGGCTGGAGAGATGGCTTATGGTTAAGAGGCGCTGACCGTTGTTTTGTTGTGTTGTTTTGTTTTTTTGTCTTTTTAGAGACAAGGTCTCCCCAGGAGCCGGCCCCCAGCTGTCCTGAACTGGCACGCGGTAGACCAGGTGGGCCGGTGAACTCACAAAGATCCCACTGGCCCCGTCTGCCTCCCAGGTTGCTATAAGGTTAAAGGCGTGCGCACCACACCCCCGCTTAAGGAAGGCGCGTGACGTGCTCCTTGCAGAAGAGGACCCCGGGGTTCGATCCCCCAGCACCCACATGGCGGCTGAGAACCGTCTTTGACACTTGCTCGCAGTTTCCAGGGAATCTGACGCCCTCTTGCGGTGACGCGGGGTCACGAGGCATTGCATGACACGGGGTGCAGGCACACAAACCTACATGCAGCACAGTACAATTCACATACACAAACAAGAATAAATTAAGAAAAAAAAACGATGTACATGCAAGACATACATTCATACATATAACGAAATAAATAAAATTAAAAACAATTTAGCTCAGGGTGTGGTGGAGAGCACCACACGCTTTTTATAGATTAATCCCTACAAACTTGGAGGAAGAGAGGCAAGGGCAGATCGTTGTGAGGTTCAAGGCCAACCATGGTCTAACAGAGCGAGTGTCCAGGACAAGACTGGGCTACAAGAGGAGACTTTGTTACATAGGCTGGAGAGGTGTCCTAGTGGTTAAGATGCTGACTGCTCTTGCAGAGGAACCAACCCACCGGTTTTTTTCGATACCCACACCCACATGGCATCTGAGAAAGAACCGTCTTTAGTCCTCCAGGACAGAGGGGAATCGAACGCACCTCGGTTCTGACCTCTGCTAAAAAGGTCGAGTTCGACATTGCTCTGGGAGCTGCATATATTACACACACGGTTGGAATTACAAACATACAATGGCAGACAGTCTAACTTTCATAAGCATGAAAAAAAATAAACAAAAATTTTTATAAAAGTTTTAAAAAAAAAAAAAAAAAAGATTTCCTAAAAAAAAAAAAAAAAAATTATTTTTTAAGTGTATGAATATAAATAGATTTTAAAAAAAAAAAAAAGTAGAGGGAAAGAAAAAAAACAAAAAAGCTGAAAAAAAAGTCAATAGACTTACTAAATAGCCTACCAATGCTGTACACGAAAGGAAAATCCTAGAGTTGAGTAATATAGGGGCATTTAAAGGTAGTCTGAAGAACGGGTAGATTCCCTTAGCCTGAATTGAAGGCCAAAGTGATTTGACAATGGGAGACGCAAGGAACAATAAAAAAGAGAAAAAAAAGACAAAATAACAGCAATTAATGATAGGCTGGGGATTGGATGGATTGGATAGGTAGAGTGATAAGAAAGGATGATAGATAAGACACGCCGGCCTCGCTCAAAAGTGAAGTTAAGACAAAAGAGTTTCCAATACTTGTCTTTAGCACCCACGTCAATATGGTAAAAGTGTAACAAGTGGCGCTCAACCTTGTCCTCTAGGCACTGCACAGTACACAGCAGGGAACAAGGGGACCCAGAGGAAGATAGTGAGCTATGGAGCGAAAAAAAAAATCAGATACATGAGCTTGTTAGGTAAGGCCAAGTAGGCAGGGAATCTGTCCTGGTAGACAAGTGGCATCAGTGAAGCAACAAAGCCACAGGTATCAGGTCATATGATCAGAACCAGAGAGTTAAACACTTGTCAGTATAGGAGGGCAGAGCAGCTGATCGTGCAGATGGGGAGTAGTCCCTCGGGGCCTTGACAAAAGAGTAGAGCTGGATAAGAGGCATCTGCCTTTTAGGTCAAGACAACAGCCAGGAATGAACATTTCTGGGCCTCTGGACCTGAATTTAGAGACCCCAGGCTCAGGAGGAGACAGAGTTTCGGTAGTGGATGTTGCTGGGTAGAGAGGGAACTCTTATGTCCTGGGCATTAAATATTAATCCAGGCATGGGATCTACCTAGTAGTAGTCATCACTCCATTTTGTAGATAAACAGGCTGAGGATCAGTGAGGCCTGAGTCACTAGTGTCTGAGTCCAAATCTCATTGCCTCACACTATGAATAGACCAGGGGCAAAACTCTTCAGTTGCTTTTTTTTCACTGTTTCTTTCTAAAAGAAGGGGGGGAGGGCCCGGGCAAGTGCGTATCTCCCTGTTGCAGTGAGAAAGGCATGGCTACAATGTCCGCTGGCCTCACTATCAGAGCTATCTCCGGGGAAAGACTGGTGTCAAAGACTTGCCAAAGTTTGAAGATGATTTTGAGTATGTGATGCTTGGCCCTCCAGTATGTCATTGTTGAGTTTATGGCATAAACTTAAAAGGCAGAGGCTAAGGCTGAGGATATAGCTCAGGGTAGAGTGTTTACCTAACATGGACAAAAGTCTTGAGTTTGATCTCCAGCATGGTATAACAGCTTGTAGTAATGCACACCTGAAATCCTATAGCTGGAGGCAGGAAAGATGCAAAGGTTCAGGGCCAATCTCTGACTACACATAGAAAGTTTAAGGTCAGCCTGGCCTACAATGAGACCGCTGCTTTTAAAAGAAAGCAAGCCTGGCCGTGAGCGTGGTGGCCACGCCTTTAGTCCTAGCACTCGGGAGGCAGAGCAGGCGGATCCTCTGATGAGTTCAAGGCCACCTGGGTCTAACAGAGTGAGTTCCAGGACGCTGGGGGCTGCAGGGAGAACCTGTCTCAAAGAAGACAAAAAGAAAAAAGAGAATATAAAAAAAAAAAAAGAAAGCAAAGCCTAGTGGGAATCCCTTAGGTCACAGAGAACACAGTCTTCAGAAGGAAGCACATTTTCCTCTAGGGGGTTCATGAATTTGTTCTCCTGAGAAAACTTATAAGGGTAGGATAAGGGTAGTAAGGATAGCCCTCCCTTCACCACCTGGCTGATCCAGATCCCTCTTCCCAACGTTGATCCGCCGTTGGTGATGGCCATTGGCCATGGGCTTCTGAACAAAGTGTACTTATAAAGCTCGTTTTATACAGTTTATTCAGCTTCAAGGTGTCACAATGAATAGGCATGGCCCTGGAAGTTTTACCTCATGTTTTTATCATGATGGGGCTCCGTAACCTTGCCCACCTCCATCTATTCAACAAACCTGGCATATCCTTTTGTTTTTTTTTTGTTTTGTTTTGTTTTTTGATTTTTTACATTTAATTTATTTTTTAAGGATAATTGATATTTTAAAAACAGAACATAAAAATATGGAACGCTTCAAGAATTTGCGTGTCATCCTTGAGCAAGGGCATGCTAATCTTCTCTGTATGGTGCCAATTTTTTTAGTATATGTGCTGCCAAAACGAGCAAGCATATCCTTTTGAAATCCACATGCAAGGCTACTGGGTACCTGCCTGACCTATAGCAGCAGATGAGGAAGGCTCCCTGCCATTGCAAAAGTTCATCGTTATAGGGAGATGCATTGGTTCAGTGGGTAAGTCACTGGCAGCCAAGCCTGACAACCTGAGTTTGGGACTCATGTGATAGGAGAGACTAGATCGCCACTAGTTTCTTCTGACCTCCACACGCACTTGCATTTGCACACACACACAGCACACCCACACACACACTGCTTAAATGTAAACAAGTTCATAGTCCCAACTGGAAGGCGAAGAAGTAGAGAGGGATTCTGTGGAATGCCATAGGATTAGGACAGAGAAAAGCCTCAAGGTGAAAGAACACTCCTTACCCACCCAGAAGCAGCGAGAGCTTCCTGAAGCTACTTTGAGCTGACTCAACCTTCTTTGCCAAGAAAGGGAGGAGGGACTACCATCCAAGGAAGCAGCCCGAGAAAGATCAGAGGTGTGGCACTTTCCAGGAATTGTTCCGAATTCTTCAGACCTGGGCCTTACAGTTTCAAAGGACTTGGGAAGTGATGGAGAATTAGTAGGTGGGCCAGATGCACGGGGGGTCAGATCCTGAAAGTAAGAATCACAAATGGCTGGGGCTGTAGAGATGGCTTAGTGGGTTAAGAGCACCAACTGCTTCTTACAGAGGTCCGCCGGGTTCAATCCCAGCCAACCCACATGGCAGCTAAGAGCCTCTTTAGCTGGCATGGTGGCGACAACACGCCTTTTAGATCCTAGCACTCAGGGGCAAGGCAGGTGGATCTCGGTGAGGTTCAAGGCCAACCTGGCACTAACAGATGAGTCCTAGGCCAACTGGGGCTACAGAGGAGAACCTTTCTCAAAAAAAAATAAAAATGACAAATGGAAGGAGGGTTGGGCTTGGGTGGCACACACCTATCCCAGCGACCTTGGAAGTGGCGATCTCTGTAGTCAAGGCAGTCTGTCCGCACAGTAAATTCATTCCAGGCAGCTGGGAGACCTGTCCATCAAAGGGGGGGTGGGGTGTAAGGAAGGGGATCTGTTAGGAACAGATTTGCATTTTTATAGAGTATTCCAGCTGCAAGGTAGACAATTAACCAAAGGAGAGCAGAAAAACCAGTTCCATCAGTCAGTCACTGAAAGGGCTGTGCTTTAGCCTTGGGCCTAGAGATGAAGGCTGAAACTCAGGGCAAGAAAAGGGGCAAAGAAGTCTGACCCCTGTTCTTTGTGGTTTAGATGGCCAGTCATGTAAATGTTCTTGTCATAGAAACGTTTTTTTTTTTTTGTCTTTTTGAGACAGGGTCTCCCCGTAGCCCCAGCCGGTCCTGGAGCTCACTCTGTAGACCAGGCCTGGCCCGAACTCACAAAGATCTGCCTGCCTCTGCCATCCTGAGTGCTGGATTTAAAGGCGGGCGCCACCACGACCGGTGGTCCATCGAATCTTGTAGTACATTTTCTATCACTTTACAAAAGGTTTAGCTCTTAACTTGCTCTGTCTGTCCAAAAAGACATGGTTGTTTTGGTTTTTTGTTGTTTTAGGTTAAGGTCCTCCCGTGTACATAGCCCAGGTTCCTCAGACTATCTAGGAAAGGCAAGGCCTGACTTTGAAGCTACTGAGTCCCTTTGTTCCATCACCTAAATGCGGGATTATAGGACCTATGTCAACAAATCCCCAGCTCCAGGAATACATTGTGTTAAGTATTAGACTACTGTTTTCCATTCATTTTCCTTCCTTCTTTTTGAAAAATATTGTTTTTTAGGCTCTTCTTTTTTTTTTTTTTTTTTAAGTCCTTTTTCAAGAAACAGGGTCTCCCTGTAGGCCCCAGCGTCCTTGAATGGGCTCTGTAGACCAGGCGGGACTGAACTCACAAGATCCACCTGCCTCTCCCGCCCAAGTGTTAGATTAAAGTGGTGCACAGCGGCCTGGAAACTCACTAAGATAAGAACGCACTGCCTTAATCTCACAGAGATCTGTCCTGCTCTGCCTCCTGAGTGCTGGGATAAAGTGTGGTCCACACAACCCACAGGGGTTTTATGTTTTTTTTTTGTGTGTCTAATGGTTGGTAGTCTGTGTTTTGAATACCTTCTCCTGTAGCCCCGGCTGGCATAGAACTCCATATGTAAAACAGGCTGGCTTCTGTTAGGTCCAGGCTTCCCAGAATCCCAAGGGACACAGACGCCCACTTCCTCTGTATCTGAGGCCCCGCCCCCATGGGTATAAATGGGTGGCCCCAGCCGCCATAACCCTCTGTCTCCTCCCTCTCTCTCTCTGTCCTTCCCTCTCTGTCCTAACTTGCATAGGTCATCTCTATTCCTGTCCCTCTGAATTCAGTTCCTGGCTCTCTCTCTCTCTCCCTGCCATGCTGCCGGTTCCAGCACGTGTCCCTGCATGACGGCTCACGCTACCAAGTCCCACATGGAAGTAAAGCATGGTTCTCACCACCACCACCACCACCACCACCCCCACCACCCCAACACCCCCCCACCCCCCCAACACCCCCCCACCCCCCACCCCCACCCCCGGTCTCAAGTGCTGAGATCACAGGACTGTGGTGGCAATGGCTGGTTGGAAAACGTTTTTTTTGTTTTGTTTTGTTTTGTTTGTCTTTTCGAGGCAGGGTCTCCCTGTAGCCCCAGCTGTCCTGGAATTCACTCTGTAGGCCAGGCTGGCCTTGAACTTACAAAGATCTGCCTGCCTCTGCCTCCCAAGGAAAACGTTTTTATAAAATTAAATTTGGTCAGGGGCTAGCAGCTCTTACAGCCAGGTTTAATTCCCAGCATCTACATGACAGAAAATGGTAGTCTAACTCCAGTCCCAGGGGATCCAATGCCCTCTTCTTACCTCCACAGCCATCCCATGCACCGGTACACTTAAATACATGTAGGCAAAACACTCATACACATAGAAGAAAAGCATATAAAAACTGTTTTTATAGCTGGGCATGGTGCATGCCTTTAATCCCAGCACTGGACAGGCAGAGGCAGGAGGATCTCTGTGAGTTCAAGGCCAGCCTGGTCTACATAGCAAGTTCCAGGCCAGCTGAGACCCTGTCTCAAAAAACACACACACACACACAAAATTTTTTTTTATTAATTTTGGTCAGTAAAGGGAGTATTTTTCTTAGTTTTTCAAATTTCTCTCCTTTTCTCCTAACCTCACATAAAATTAAGTAATGGCAATTCACTTATTAATTTTGGTCAGTAAAGGGAGTATTTTTCTTAGTTTTTCAAATTTCTCTCCTTTTCTCCTATCCTCACATAAAATTAAGTAATGGCAATTCACTTTACATTCCTATAAAATTCACATATTTCCTATTCATATGATAAAATGACAAAATTAGAAACTAATAATCTAATCAAGAATATTTCCAGGCATGGTGGTATGCACCTCTAATGCCAGCACTTGACAAGTGAATTTCTGTTAGTTCAAGACTAGCCTGATCTACATATTGAGTTCCAGACCTGCTAGTGCTACATAGTTGAGATCATGTCTCAAAACAAAAACATAAGTAGAGCATGGGGGCACACTCCTTTAATTCCAACACTCAGGAGGCAGAAGCAGTAGATCTCTAAGTTTGAGGCCAGTTTGGTCTACAAAGCAGGTTCCAGGCCAGCTGGGGCTACATGAGATCTTGGAAATATAACTGGCATATGTATGAGGCTCAGAGTTTGATCGCCAGCACAACAGCAGAAAATAAAAGAAAAATAGGTGGGCAGGCAAGCAAGCAGCACAGGCCTGTAACCCCAGCATTCAAGACTCATAAAGATAAAGAGTTTAAGGTCACCCTTAACTACACAGTGAATTCAATGCCATATTGGGCTACCTGACAGAAAGAAAGAAAAGGCCAAACTAAGGGTACTTGCAACTAAGCCTGTCAACCTGGGTTCAAAGCACATGGTCCATAGTGGAAAGAGGAAGTCAACTCCACAAGGCTATGTCCTTTGACCTCACACACCATGGGTGTACACATGCACATACACAATATGAAAAAAAAGCTTAGTAAACTTACAAAATAAAATTTTTCTCTGTATGTTTTAGAGTTATAGTTCTTCAGGGCATTAAAAAAAAAAAAAATCAATGGAAACTCTACAACATAACCATAAAACATTATTGAGGGGGCCAGCAGGATGGCTCAGGGAATAAAATCACCTGCTGTCAAGCCCAACCTGACAATTCAGTTAAATCCCCAAGACCCACATAGTGGAAGGAAAGAATCAACTTCCACAAGTTGTCCTCTGACCTCCACTGGTACTCCATAGCATGTGTGCACACACACAAAATAAATCGATAAATGTAATTTTTTTAAATACTAAGGGTCAAGGGAAATTGAAAAAAAAAAAAACACTTGAGTTCAGATTTTTACAATTAACAATATTAAGGAAATTCAAACTGTTGGAGGAAAACAGACATTTAACTTGCCTCTAAGATATGTAGATTAACACCAACATAGATTGTAGACTGAATCTATAAGACTGGTCCCACTACAGAATAAAACAGAAAGCACAGAAAATTTAATAAGCAGTGGCTAATGGAAAACTACAAAGTCAGTTTTTGTTGGTTTTTTTTTGTTTTGTTTTGTTTTTTAAGTGGCACAAACCAAAGATCTTTTGGAAGGGCCAGGGATAATAGTAATCTTTCCATCCTTTGTATGAAGGTCAGTAAAAAGAAAATACATGTACGGAGTATTAAAATGCAGAGTCATGAGAACAGACAAGCTGATATGACATCAAAGACATAATTTGGAAATGTAATTTCAAAAATTCAGCAAATGAACAAGATGGAGAAAAGCAGTTAGTTAAAACACTACCTCATCACTCATCACTGCATCCTCTTAACTGCAGAGTTCCACTGATACTTTGACCTTGTAATTCCTATTTTCACTTGACCGTGAAGCAATCTATATACATTATTTTTTCATACCGGCAATTCACCAGCAAAAATGCTTCAATAATCTAAATATTAAATTCATCAGGTATACTAAAATGAAGGATTATAAATCGGGTATCTATGGACACTCATAAATATGGAGATAAAATAGAGAAGCCTGGGAAAAAAAACTTCCCAGTCTAACTGAGCATCAGATTCATTTGAGAACTAGTCTGAAAGGTAAAAGAAAGAAAAGGAAAATACACATGCAAAATGCCACAAAGGATATTGGGGGGGGAGGGGTGCTAAACCACTTAAAACTAGGCTGGATTAAATATTGTATGAAACGCACAAAGCTTCAATTAAAAAAATGGCTTAAAAAAAACTAGGCTGGATTATACAGAATTACAAGAAATTCTCTACTAAACAATTAAAGAACTAGGTCTATACTGGGTTCCATCTGATTATATTCCTTAATCATCTGTGCCTAAGGGAAATTCCTCGTTTCCCTACATTTGTAATTATTCTGAAATTTCCAATTTTGTTGTTTTGTTGGTACTGAGGACTATCCTGAGCCTCATACAAGGTAGGCAACACTGAGCTACATTCCCAGTTCTTTTCTGAGACAGTGTCTCACTAAGTTGACCAGGCTGGGCTTGAACTTGGTCTGTAGCTCATACAAGCCTTGAGTTTGCGAAGCTCCTGCTTCAGCATTCCAATTCACTAGGATCACAGGCCTAGAACAGCAGGTCTGGCCCAAAGATATAACTTTTAAAAAGCTATTCCCAAACCCAGCATGGTGGTTCACACCTTTAATCCTAGCACTTGGGAGGCAGAGGCAGGCGGATCTCTGTGAGTTCAAGGCCAGCCTGATCTACAGAGTGAGTTCCTGGACAGCTGGAGCTACAGGGAGACACTGTCTCTAAAAGACCAAAAAAAAAAAAAAAAAGCTATTCCCAAAAGCCAGGCGTGGTAGCATACACCTTTAATCCCAGCACTCAGGAGGCAGAGGCAGGAGGATCTCTGAGTTCAAGGCCTGCCTGGTCTATAAAGGGAGCTTAAGGCCAGCTGTACTAAAGGAAAACCAACCCTGTCTCCCTATCTCAAAAAGACAAAAAAAAAGTTTACCTTTAAGATTTTTTATTTTCTTTTAAATGTATGAGTATTATGCCTGCATGCATATAAGTTGCACATGTGTTCTGCAATACACACAGGACAGAAGAGGGTGTCCAATCTCCTAGAACTGGAGTTAAAGACAGTTGTTAGCTGATATGTGGGTGCTGGAATTCAAACCTGTATCTTCTTCAAGAGCAGACAGTGCTCTTAACCACTCAGACATCTCTCCAGCCCCTCATAATTATAATTTCCTGAAATATATGAACATCCTGAGTTTTCCAAATGGGAGTGGGGGGAGGTCAGCTCAATTCTACAGAATCAGAGACTGAGGCAGGAAAATGGCCAGCCTAGGTTATAGTCACTCACACACAGTCAGTCACAAAGAAGACTCCACATTTCTACCAGTCGCCCTGTCTCTGCCTAGGCTAGCCTTCGTGTCCCCAGACCCCTAGTCCCTACCTCTCAGCTTTTGCCTCAGGGTTTTGCCCTTGTTGCCTCTGAGCCTGAAGAATTCTTTCCTCTCTAGTCATCAAGTGTTTCCTCAAAATTGAGTTTACCCTTAAAGCCTCCTCAGTTAGAATTAAGTTTTAACCCCTCCCACAACTATTATCCTACCTTTTTCTTTTTCCAAAGTCAGTTACTACTATACTACACAGATGACACAGAATTGTTCAAGTCAGGATTTCCCATTTTACTATGATGTAAAAACTGTTTGTGCTCAGTAAAAATCATTCTTCAAATTTTGAATTTTGATTGTTTCCTGGACTAGCAATATGTGGGACAATACTCCCTGACAATGCTGGCCAGTACCAGAGAGCCACAAAACCCAGCTACAAGATCACAAGGGGAAAACAATCAAGATCTCACAGTGGACTCTGCTGCTATGATGTGCAGTAAATATATTAAATGCATTTTTCTCAAATATTTTCAACTTCCAGTTTATAGAAATGTACTCTCGTCATTGAGAAGCAGCTCTTTATTTTTATGTATTTACCTATATATCTACAAACGAGCTCAAGCGGGAGAGAAATTTTTTGTCCCTCAGCACACAACAATGGAGTAAGTGCTCAGTTTGTCAAAAAAAAAAAAAAAAATGAATGAATGAATCAATGAATGGCAACACAGTCCCTTCTTCCCCAGCTTCAAAACCCTACAGTGCATTAAGTACCAAAAAGATGTTAAGTCTTTTCCTTTGTAGTGAAGCACTCACATCACCTGAGTTAATTTCTGTTAACTGTCAAAGGATTTTATCACATTTTTTTCAGATACACGCCAACTGTAAGTGTTTTTCCAGTGTCTTCTGATGTCAACATGTGAGGTGATGGTACATATTCCAGTTCAAGCCATCGAAAAGCTGCTACACTAGTAAAACACATGAAAACATGAATGAATGAAGAGAAAAATGTGTTCTAAGCAAAATGGGAAAGCTCCGTCAGAGCCACAAATATTAGGATGAAAATTAATATACAGAAAAGATGACACTTTCCGATGTAGGAAATTAGAGACTAAAAAGGAAACACAACATGAGGAAAAACCATCTTCCCTGAACACAACACTGCCTAGAATCCAAGGTATATAGTACCAGGCAGGAAGCCATCACGGATTCGAGCCCCTTACCGAATTTCTTAAGTTACACTGAAATACTTACCTTTCTACCAGAAAGAATAGGTGTGCTTAAGTGCTTTGACTGTCAAGAAAACGGGGTTGGGAGGGGGTGCAAAACTACACGGAAAGGCAAAGCAACGTTACAGTTTCCCTAACTGTGTCACTCAGTCTGCTGCTTCTCTCAACCCTCCTTCCCTGTTCTCTTGACTGATGGATATCTCGAGACACAAAACCCAAGTGTTCCAGAGTGCTCTGTGGAAGTGCTTACACATCAAACCAACGTCCCTTTCAACCTCATGTGTTGCCCCGGGCTCCACTTTCCCAAGCCTCAGTCCCAGGCTCAGATCATGGCTCCACCTAGCCCGGGGCCTGGTCCAGGCCAGTCCTCCGGCCTTGGAGGCGGCCTCCCGGGTCTGAGGCCGGCAGGGTGCACCTCCCAGGGCCCGGCGCGGGCAGCAGAGCCGGCAGGGACAGCTGTCGGACCGCAGCAGCTGTTACCCGGGCACCAGAGGCTGCGCGGGCGGGCGTCCCCGAGCGGCCGGAGCGGAAGGCGAGCCCTCCGGCCTGGCACTTGCCCACCCCGCCGCCCTTCCTCGGCTTCGCCGCACGAGGCCCCCGCGGCCGCGCAGGACGCTCCCAGTGGCCGAGTCGCGCCGGGCCCGCTGCGGCCCTCGTCCGGGAGCACTTCCGCCGGCCCAGCAGCTGACCTGTCCCCGCGTCTGACGGCCCGACCCGGCCGCGGTCGCCGCTCGGGCGACCAGAGGGATTCCATGCGGCCGGCTCGGGGCGCAGTGGCGGGGACCCGATGCCAGGAGGAAGGCTCGGCGGACTGCAGCGAGACGACGCAACGAGGGCGCGGCACGGCCCCGGCAGAGGAGACACAGCGAGCCACTGGTTACCTGCGGTCCAGGACAGGGAGTCTCTCAGAACCCAAGTCAGTCCTCAGCCTCAACAACACAAGATGGCCGACACGTCGCCACGCACATCACGTGACCGGTACGTTGCGCCACGCCTCCGACCCCGCCACGCCCACCTCTCCGCTCTCCGGCCTCCCGCAACATCCTTCCCACCGGCTCGCCCCGCCTCTAGCCGAAACCCGGATGGAGGGCTGGGAGCAGGCGGGGCAGGGCGCAACGCGGAGATGAGCTGCTGTCCAGAGCTGGAGTCTGTGATTCGCTGCTCGGTGCACTCAGTCCAGCACGGGTTGTGCGGCTCCAAAACTGTCTGCATCGCTTACGAAGTCAGAACTTTTCCACAGCTTTTCATCCAGGATTTTCCTGCCAGTTTGTCCTTCGTGGACAAACTGCGAGGCTAAAATGCAAAATAGTTTCTCTTCTGGTGGGAATTCATCCTAGGGTGCTGGACTGTGACAGCTGGGAAGGACTTCAAAGCTCAGCTCCGACTCCCTCGTACACCATCCAGGCTTACAAGCCCTTAATATAAAACGCTCCCTTTTTAGGGCTCCTACATAACTTATAGGAAACCTGTATTACAGCGGACTACACTAAATAATCTCTGTATTCTCTGAAATTTGGATTTAATTGGGCATCCTGGTTTTTGTTTTGCTAAATCTGCTATGCCTACCCTCTCAAGTCATCCCACTCTTTTATTTTATTTTATTCTATTATTTTTGTATGTGTATGAATGTACTGTCTGCATGTAGGTTTGTGCACCCGTGTCCTGCAATGCCGCGGAGGTCAGAAGAGGGTCTCAGATTCCCCTGGAACTGGAATTAAAGACGGTTCTCAGCCGCCATTTGGGTGCTGGGGATGGAACCCCGGTCCCCTGCAAGAGCAGTCAGTGCTCTTAACCGCTAGGCCATCTCTCCAGCCTGTCATCCCACTCTTGATGCAGTCAATAAATAGTTCCAAAACCCATGCTTATCCAGCTATATAACCCAGGACCACCTGCCCAGGGAATGTTGCTGCCCACAGTGGGCTGGACCCTACTACATCAATTAATAACCAAGACAGTCTCCCACAGACATGCCCACAGGCCAATCTAATCTAGGCAGTTCCTCAATGGAGCCTTTTCTCTTGGGCGACTCTAGGCCATGTCAAGTTGACAATTAAAGCTAATTAGAACACTGTGTAAAGTGCAAAGCACGAGAAACTCATGTATGTGGCTCCCCCATCAACAGCCCTGTCCCAGCCAACAGCCAGCTGAATCAACAGCCAGACATTTAAGTGGAAGATGCCACCAGGGTCATCACAGGGCATAAAAGCTCAAGACATCATGGAGGAGAGACAAACACCCTCATGGTACTTTGTCTGAATTCCTGATCCACTGAATCTATCAGCATAATAAAATGGTCATTTTGTGGTCTTAAGTCATAATTTGTTCACAGCAACAGTGACTGAAACATCATGATTGTGGATTGAATTGCGTTTCCCAAAAAGATATGCTAACAGCCTAACCCCAAGTATCTCAGAATTTGACCTTATCTGAAGATAGACCTTCAAAAGGCAACCTAAGATAAAATGAAATAGGTCAGGGTGGGCCCTAAACCAATATGGCCAGTGTGATTTTAAAAAAGCTTTTTAGCCGGGCATGGTGGCACACACCTTTAATCCCAGCACTCAGGAGACAGAAGCAGGTAGATCTCTGTGAGTTCAAGGCCAGCCTGGTCTACATAGTGAGTTCCAAGCCAGCTGGGGCTACAGGGAGACCCTGTCTCAAAAAGATGAAAAATAAAATAAATAAAATAAAATAAAATAAAGACTTAATGATTCCATTTATATCATATTCAAAGACAGGAAAACTAATGTTTAGAGAAAGAATACCACATGTATTCCCTTAAATATATTTCCTTTTAACTTTTGCCTTTACCTACAGAAACTATTCCCAGGTCAAAACTCAAGGAGAATGGGAGCAGCTGTACACACCATTATCCCAGCACTAGGGGGCTTAGGTAGTAGGATTGTGAGTTTTGTGAGACCCTGTCTAAAAACAATCACAAAACCCCTGCGTATTTCTACAGTGGACACCTGCCACATTTTAGTGACTGTTCTGCGCTTGAAACACTTTCTGTGTTTGGGCAAAGTGAGAATCTTAGTGAGAAGCAGAACCTGTCTCCTTTTACAAAAGAAAAAACACAAAAACAAAAACAAAAAATTGGATGCTACCCTGGAACCCCCATGAGTGGACATGTAACTATGGTCAGTCCCAGAGGCTGGATCTGGAGTAAATGAACTGAGGAAGCACCACCAAGTTCTGAGTAGCCAGGGCAGTGGCACCATCTCTGGCTGCTTCCCAGGGTGTGCTCTTGGCTGATGTCCCAGTGGTCTGGCTTCCTGCCCATTTTCTTAGCCTGCTACCCACATTCCTGCAGCAGTGCTAGTCATTCTGGGAGTTCATCAATGTATTTTCAATCAATTCTTTTCTTGTTTCCATCAGTCTGGCTTAGATTCTGTTACTGGTGATTAAGAGTACTGACTGATCCATGATGGTTCCTGATGATTCTTCCCAATAGAGCTGACATATGTAACTAGTAGGATCCTGGGGAAATGACAGTGTGCTTTCAGAAGCTAGATCTTTTTTTTTTTTCCTTATGTGTATGAATGTACTGTCTGCGTGTAGGTTGGTGCACCTGTGTCGTGCAATGCCGCACAGGTCAGAAGAGGGTCTCGGATTCCCCTGGAACTGGAGTTAAAGACAGTTCTTAGCCTCCATGTGGGTGCTGGGAATTGAACCCGGGTCCTCTGCAAGAGCAGTGGGTGCTCTTAACTCCTGAGCCATCTCTTCAGCCTCCCGGAAGCTAGATCTTAAAGGGCACAGTGACTTATATTTTACTATCTTCTAGCATTTGTACTAGAAGGAAGCTGTTGCTATGAGTCCACCTAAGTAGCCCGGTGAAGCTTCAGGAGACAGCGCCCTAACTGGCATGTTATCTGCAGTCACAAAAGACTGAGTCAGACCCATCTAGCTAAACTGCTTTGGAATTCCTGGCCCTAAAAAACTGTGTGAGTTGATAAACATACTTATTGTTTGAAGCCATTAAGTCATCAGGTGACTTGTTAATAAAGAAATAAGTAAGTATAAGGATATAAATTTCATTGTTAACAATCACCAAATTGCCCTTCAAAAAGACACTAGCAGATCAAACATGGTGGTAGACCTCTACAATCCCAGTGTTTGGGAGACTGAAATAGGAGTAGCAAGAGTTCCAGGCTAGCCTGGGCTACATAGGAAGGGTCTATCTCAAGCAAACTAGCAAAGGTGACAAGAGAGTGTACCCTCCCACCAGTAGTAACACATGGCAAAAGTAACTGGTTTTTGAAAAAAAAGTAGAGGGCTGGGGGCTGGAGAGATGGCCTAGCGGTTAAGAGCACCGACGGCTCTTAGAGAGGACCCAGGTTGGATCCCCAGCACCCACATGGCGGCTGAGAACCGTCTGAAACTCCAATTCCAGGAGAACTCCAGTTCCAGGGGAATCCTACACCCTCTTCTGACCTCTGCGGCATTGCACGACACGGGTGCACAGACCTGCATGCAGACAGTACATTCATACACATACATAAATAAATAAAATTAAAAAGAAAAAAATTTTTTAAAAAGTAGAGGGCTGGAGAGATGGCTTAGCGGTTAAGCACACAGACTGCTCTTGCAGAGGACTTGGGTTCAATCCCCAGCACCTACACGGCGGATGAAAACTGTCTTTCACTCCAGTTCCAGGGGAATCAGATGCCCTCTTCTGACCGACGCAATTGCACAGGTGCACAGACGTACATGCAGGGCTGGAGAGATGGCTTAGTGGTTAAGAGCGCTGACCGTTTTTTTTTTGTTTGTTTTGTTTTTTGTCTTTTTGAGACAGGGTCTCCCCGTAGCCCCAGCTGTCCTGGAACTCACGCTGTAGACCAGGCTGGCCTTGAACTCACAAAGATCCACCTGCCTCTGCCTCCCAAGTGCTAGGATTAAAGGCGTGCGCCACCACGCCCGGCTAAGCGCTGACTGCTCTTGCAGAGGACCCGGGTTCGATCCCCAGCACCCACATGGCGGCTGAGAACCGTCTTTGACTCCAGTTCCAGGGGAATCTGACGCCCTCTTCTGACCTCCGAGGCATTGCATGACACGGGTGCACACACCTACATGCACACAGTACATTCACACACATACAAGAATAAATTAAAAAAAAAACAGATGTACATGCAGACAGTACATTCATACATATACGAAAATAAATAAAATTAAAAACAATTAGCCAGGTGTGGTGGAGCACGCCTTTAATCCTAGCACTTGGGAAGCAGAGGCAGGCAGATCTTTGTGAGTTCAAGGCCAACCTGGTCTACAGAGCGAGTTCCAGGACAGCTGGGGCTACAAGGAGACCTTGTCTTGGGCTGGAGAGATGGCCTAGTGGTTAAGAGTGCTGACTGCTGTTACAGAGGACCCGGGTTCGATCCCCAACACCCACATGGCAGCTGAGAACCGTCTTTATCTCCAGTTCGAGGGGAATCGACGCCCTCTTCTGACCTCTGCTGCATTACACAACACGGTTGTACAAACCTACATGCAGACAGTACTTTCATAAGCATAAAAAAAAATAAACAAAAAATTTTTATAAAGTTTAAAAAAAGATTCTAAAAAAATTTTTTAATTAATAAATATAACTATTTAAAAAAAAAGTAGAGGGAAGCCAATCTTAATAAGGTCCTATTAGCCTACCATGCTCACTCCTGTGAGTAATATCGGCATTTAGTAGGCTGAAGCAGGATTTCCAATTATCCTGATTGGAGGCCAGTTTGTACAATGTGAGACCCTGCCTCATTAGATGGATAGATGGATTGATGGATGGATAGGTAGATGATAGATAGATAGATAGATAGATAGATAGATAGATAATAGATAGGGTCTCATCTTTAGCACCCCTTCTATTATGAAATCCTAACCTTGTCCTCTAGCACTGCACAGTCACCACAGGACCCAGGAGATATCTATGGAGTCTCTGATCTTGTACAGTAAGGCCAAGTAGGCAGGGAATCTGTCCTGGTAGACAAGTGGCATCAGTGAAGCAACAAAGCCACAGGTATCAGGTCATATGATCAGAACCAGAGAGTTAAACACTTGTCAGTATAGGAGGGCAGAGCAGCTGATCGTGCAGATGGGGAGTAGTCCCTCGGGGCCTTGACAAAAGAGTAGAGCTGGATAAGAGGCATCTGCCTTTTAGGTCAAGACAACAGCCAGGAATGAACATTTCTGGGCCTCTGGACCTGAATTTAGAGACCCCAGGCTCAGGAGGAGACAGAGTTTCGGTAGTGGATGTTGCTGGGTAGAGAGGGAACTCTTATGTCCTGGGCATTAAATATTAATCCAGGCATGGGATCTACCTAGTAGTAGTCATCACTCCATTTTGTAGATAAACAGGCTGAGGATCAGTGAGGCCTGAGTCACTAGTGTCTGAGTCCAAATCTCATTGCCTCACACTATGAATAGACCAGGGGCAAAACTCTTCAGTTGCTTTATTTTTCCTGTTTCTTAAAAGAGGGCCCGGGCAAGTGCGTATCTCCCTGTTGCAGTGAGAAAGGCATGGCTACAATGTCCGCTGGCCTCACTATCAGAGCTATCTCCGGGGAAAGACTGGTGTCAAAGACTTGCCAAAGTTTGAAGATGATTTTGAGTATGTGATGCTTGGCCCTCCAGTATGTCATTGTTGAGTTTATGGCATAAACTTAAAAGGCAGAGGCTAAGGCTGAGGATATAGCTCAGTGGAAGAGTGTTTACCTAACATGGACAAAAGTCTTGAGTTTGATCTCCAGCATGGTATAACAGCTTGTAGTAATGCACACCTGAAATCCTATAGCTGGAGGCAGGAAGATCAAAGGTTCAAGGTCATCTCTGACTACACAGAAGTTTGAGGCTAGCCTGGCCTACATGAGACCCTGCTTTAGAAAGAAAGCAAAGCCTGGCCGGGCGTGGTGGCCACGCCTTTAGTCCTAGCACTCGGGAGGCAGAGCAGGCGGATCTCTGTGAGTTCAAGGCCAGCCTGGTCTACAGAGTGAGTTCCAGGACAGCTGGGGCTGCAGGGAGACCCTGTCTCAAAAAAGACAAAAAGAAAAAAGAAATAATAAAAAAAAAAAAAGAAAGCAAAGCCTAGTGGGAATCCCTTAGGTCACAGAGAACACAGTCTTCAGAAGGAATTCACATTTTCCTCTAGGGGGTTCATGAATTTGTTCTCCTGAGAAAACTTATAAGGGTAGGATAAGGGTAGTAAGGATAGCCCTCCCTTCACCATCCTGTCTGATCCCAGATCCCTCCTTCCCACACTTGATCCTCCTTTGGTGATGTCATTGGCCATGAGGCTTCTGAACAAAGTGATCTTATAAATCTCTTTTTATACAGTTATTCAGCTTCAGGTTTCACAATGATAGCATAGGCCCTGGGAAGTTCTCTGTTATCAGTGATGGGGCTCCTACCTTGCCCACCTCCATCTATTCAACAAACCTGGCATATCCTTTTGTTTTTTTTTTGTTTTGTTTTGTTTTGTTTTTTACATTTTAATTTATTTTTAAGGATAATTTATATTTTAAAAACAGAACATAAAAATATGGAACGCTTCACGAATTTGCGTGTCATCCTTGCGCAGGGGCCATGCTAATCTTCTCTGTATGGTTCCAATTTTAGTATATGTGCTGCCGAAGCGAGCACAGCATATCCTTTTGAAATCCACATGCAAGGCTACTGGGTACCTGCCTGACCTATAGCAGCAGATGAGGAAGGCTCCCTGCCATTGCAAAAGTTCATCGTTATAGGGAGATGCATTGGTTCAGTGGGTAAGTCACTGGCAGCCAAGCCTGACAACCTGATTTGGATCCCTAGGACCCATACGGTAGAAAGAGAGAAATGACTTCTCCAAGTTGTCCTCTGATGTACACACACACACACACACACACACACACATGCTAAATGTAAACAAGTTCATAGTCCCAACTGGAAGGCGAAGAAGTAGAGAGGGATTCTGTGGAATGCCATAGGATTAGGACAGAGAAAAGCCTCAAGGTGAAAGAACACTCCTTACCCACCCAGAAGCAGCGAGAGCTTCCTGAAGCTACTTTGAGCTGACTCAACCTTCTTTGCCAAGAAAGGGAGGAGGGACTACCATCCAAGGAAGCAGCCCGAGAAAGATCAGAGGTGTGGCACTTTCCAGGAATTGTTCCGAATTCTTCAGACCTGGGCCTTACAGTTTCAAAGGACTTGGGAAGTGATGGAGAATTAGTAGGTGGGCCAGATGCACGGGGGGTCAGATCCTGAAAGTAAGAATCACAAATGGCTGGGGCTGGAGAGATGGCTTAGTGGTTAAGAGCACCAACTGCTCTTGCAGAGGTCCCGGGTTCAATTCCCAGCACCCACATGGCAGCTAAGAACCATCTTTAAGCTGGGCATGGTGGCACACGCCTTTAATCCTAGCACTCAGGAGGCAGAGGCAGGTGGATCTC
Source organism: Rhizomys pruinosus (assembly GCA_009823505.1). Lineage (NCBI taxonomy): Eukaryota > Metazoa > Chordata > Mammalia > Rodentia > Spalacidae > Rhizomys > Rhizomys pruinosus. Next base: position 3,252,373 of record VZQC01003012.1, on the reverse strand, counting down.
TGTGAGTTCAAGGCCAACCTGGCCTACAGAGTGAGGTCTAGGCCAACTGGGGCTACAGGGAGACCCTGTCTCAAAAAAAAAAATAAAAAAATTACAAATGGAAGGAGGGTTGGGCTTGGTGGCACACACCTTTAATCCCAGCACTTGGAAGTGGCGGATCTCTGTGAGTTCAAGGTCAGTCTGGTCCGCACAGTAAATTCCAGGCCAGCTGGGAGACCCTGTCTCAAAGGGGGGGGTGGGGTGTAAGGAAGGGGATCTGTTAGGAACAGATTTGCATTTTTATAGAGTATTCCAGCTGCAAGGTAGACAATTAACCAAAGGAGAGCAGAAAAACCAGTTCCATCAGTCAGTCACTGAAAGGGCTGTGCTTTAGCCTTGGGCCTAGAGATGAAGGCTGAAACTCAGGGCAAGAAAAGGGGCAAAGAAGTCTGACCCCTGTTCTTTGTGGTTAGCTGGCCCAGTGCATGTAATTTCTTGTCCATAGAACTTTTTTTTTTTTTTGTCTTTTTGAGACAGGGTCTCCCCGTAGCCCCAGCTGTCCTGGAGCTCACTCTGTAGACCAGGCTGGCCCTGAACTCACAAAGATCTGCCTGCCTCTGCCTCCTGAGTGCTAGGATTAAAGGCGTGCGCCACCACGTCCGGTGTCCATCGAACTCTTGTAGTACATTTTCTATCACTTTACAAAAGGTTTAGCTCTTAACTTGCTCTGTCTGTCCAAAAAGACATGGTTGTTTTTGTTTTTGTTTTTTGAGGTAAGGTCTCGTGTACATAGCCCAGGTTGCCTCAGACTATCTAGGAAAGCAAGGCTGACTTTGAACTACTGATCCTCTTTGGTTCCATCTCCTAAATGCTGGGATTATAGGCCTATGTCAACATGCCCAGCTCCAGGAAGACATTGTTTAAGTAATTAGACTACTGTTTCCATTCATTTTCCTTCCTTCTTTTTGAAAAATATTGTTTTTAGCTCTTCTTTTTTTTTTTTTTTTTTAAAGGTCTTTTCAAGACAGGGTCTCCCTGTAGCCCCAGCTGTCCTGGAATTTGCTCTGTAGACCAGGCTGGACTTGAACTCACAAAGATCCACCTGCCTCTCCCTCCCAAGTGTTAGGATTAAAGTGGTGCACAGCTGGCCTGGAACTCACTATATATAGAACGCACTGCCCTTGAATTCAGAGAGATCTGCCTGCCTCTGCCTCCTGAGTGCTGGGATTAAAGGTGTGTGCCACCACACCCCACCAGGGTTTAGGTTTTTTTGTTTGCAATGGTTGGTTAGTCTTTTTGAAATACCTTCTTCCTGTAGCCCCGGCTGGCATAGAACTCCATATGTAAAACAGGCTGGCTTCTGTTAGGTCCAGGCTTCCCAGAATCCCAAGGTGTGCCCACTTACCTGAGGCCCCGCCCCCATGGGTATAAATGGGTGGGCCCCAGCCGCCATAACCCTCTGTCTCCCTCTCTCTCTCTGTCTGTCCCTCTCTGTCTCTGTCTGTCTCTCTGTCCTCCCCCTCTCTGTCCTGCCCCTAACCCCCTGCCATGCTGTCCGGTTCCACCACGTGTCTGCAGGCGGCTCACGCTACCAGTCCCACATGGAAGTAAAGCATGTTCCTGGAGTAACCGAAGCCTCATGTGCCTTTTATTGGGGTTTCATGCTTTTTTTAAAATTTTATTTATTTTCGTATGTGTATGAGTGTACTGTCTGCATGTAGGTTTGTGCATCCGTGTCGTGCAATGCCGCGGAGGTCAGAAGAGGGCGTCGGATTCCCCTGGAACTGGAGTTAAAGACGGTTTTCAGCCGCCATGTGGGTGCTGGGGATTGAACCCAGGTCCTCTGCAAGCAGCACACGGCGTTTTTTTTTTTTTTTTTTTTTTTTTTTTTTGTGTGCTGAATGTACTGTTTGTGTGTAGGTCTGTGCACCCGTGTCGTGCAATGCCGCGGAGGTCAGAAGAGGGTCTCGGATTCCCCTGGAACTGGAGTTCTCCTGGAATTGGAGTTACAGACGTTTCTCAGCCGCCAAGTTGGGTGCTGGGGATCGAACCCAGGTCCTCTTGCAAGACGGTCGCGCTCTTAACCGCTAGGCCATCTCTCCAGCCCCCCCCCCTTTTTTTTTTTAAATCAATGGCCTTTCTTTTTTTTATTATTAATTTTATTTATTTCTGTATGTGTATGAATGTACTGTCTGCATGCAAGTCTGTGCACCCGTGTCGTGCAACGCCGCGGAGTTCAGAAGAAGGTCTTGGATTCCCCTGGAACTGGAATTCTCCTGGAATTGGAGCTTCAGACAGTTCTCAGCCGCCATGTGGGTGCTGGGGATCGAACCTGGGTCCTCTGCAAGAGCGGTCGGCGCTCTTAACCGCTAGACCATCTCTCCAGCCCCTCATGCTTTTTTATAACCTCACAGCTTCCAACTCACAGAGATCCACCTACCTCTGCCCCCTGAGTGCAGTGTTTAAACCCACACACACCTATGTATGAGTGTTTTGCCTGCATGCATGTAACTGCACTAGTGCCTACAATGCCCATGGAAGCCAGAAATGTGCTGGGATAAAAGGCATGTGCCACCATGCCCAGCTTTTTTGTTTGTTAACAGAGACAAGTTCTCACTCTGTAGCCCAAACTCACCAATAACTCACAATGTAGCCCAGGAAGTCATGGACATACTTCTGCCTCAGCCTCTCAAGTGTCGCAATAGCAAGTATGAGCTACCACATCTGATTTAACAGATCTTTGCTTTTATTTTATTTATTTCTTGATTGATTATGTATGTATGTGTGGGTATCCATGTGCATGTTGAGGTCAGAAGACAACTTGCAGGAGTTGGTTTTTCTCCTTCTACCACCTAGGACAGAGCATCACACCGAGGTCATCAGGCATGGTGGCAACTGCCTTTAACAACTGAGCCATCTGGCTAGGCCTAGACTTTTTTTTTTTTTTATGTGTATGAATGTACTGTCTGCATGTAGGTCTGTGCACCGTGTTGTGCAATGCCGCGGAGGTCAGAAGAGGGTGTTGGATTCCCCTGGAACTGGAGTTCTCCTGGAATTGGAGTTACAGACAGTTCTTAGCCGCCATGTGGGTGCTGGGGATCAAACCCAGGTCCTCTGCAAGAGGAGTCTGTACTCTTAACTGCTGAGCCATCTCTCCAGCCCCTAAAGAGAAATTTTAAGTTTATAGAAAAACTGAGCAAAAATTATAGGATCTTATGTGACTCTCCACCTCTGTTCTAGATTCCCTTATCTTTCATTAGTATGGAATATTTGCTAAAATTTATATGTTGACAGCAAAGCATTATTATTATTTTTTTTTTTTTTTGGTCTTTTTCAAGACAGGGTCTCCCTGTAGTCCCAGCTGTAGCAAAGCATTATTAACTAAAGCCATGGTTTACATGGTTTACATGGGTACATAGTTTTTGTTATGCATTCTATAGGTTTCAGTGAATGTCCACTAGTATCATAAAGAGTGTTTCACTGCTCTAAAAATCCCCAGTGCTAATGGTTCAGAAGTCCACACCCACACTCCTGGATGTGTACCCTCCCTATGCACCTCTTTTTCCACTAACCCTGATTAAATCCATGTAAATGCCTTAAGTTCCCATTCTGCTTCAGAAAAATATCCCCCATGTTGCATTTACATACTCAACCCTTTACCCTCCCTTGCCTCAACTCCTGAAAAACCACAGGATTTAAAAAAAAAATTTTTTTTTGAGACCGAGTCTCTTGCAGTCCAGGTGGCTGGCAACTCACTATATAGGCAAGGATAACCTTGAAGTTCTGATCTTCTTGTCTCCAATGCCCAAGTGCTAAGATTACAGGCATGGGCCACCCACCATTCACGCATACTAAGCAAGCTGTCTACCAAGCGAGCTACATTCTAGCCCAACCATAGATATTTTTACTGTTTTGTTGTTGTTGTTGTTGTTGTTTTTAAGGATGTCATATAGTGGGGATCAAATAGTATGGAGCCTTTCTAGACTGGCTTATTTCATTTAGTGATAGGAATGTCGGTCTCAAGGTCTTTTCATGCCTCCTCTCCTGGCTAAGAAAAATATTCCCTTGTGTGGCTACACCACAGCTTGTTTATCTGCTCACACATGAGCATCTTGGGCATTCCAAGCTTTTCAGTTATAAGTAAAGTTTCGACAAATACCCACAATATGTGGGCATTGAGTACTCATTTGGGTAAACCTAAAGGAGGATTACTGGATTGTATGCTAAGGCTCCATCACAGAAGCTGGGAATGTAGCTCAGTTGATGGAGTGCTTGCCTGGCATGCTGGAAGCTAACATCAACGCTGTATAAACTGTATGTGGTGGTTTTTATGAGTGTTTTGCTTGCATGTATGTAAGTGTACCATGTATATGCAGTGCCCCTGAACGGCAAAAGAGAGTGTCAGATCCCCTGGAACTGAAGTTAGGGGTGTTAATAGAACCTGGTTCTCTGTAAGAATAGCAAGTACTCTTTTTAAAAAAAAAAAAAACATTTTATGTGTATGAGTGTTATGCCTGCATGTATGTAAGTGCACCTGTGTAGTGCAGTGCCCTCAGAGGTCAGAAGAAGGTGTTGGATTTCCTGGAACTAGAGTTATGGACAGTTGTTATCCACCATGTGGGTGCTGAGATTCAAACTCAGGTCCTGTACAAGAACAACCAGTGCTCTTAACCACTGAGCCATCTCTCCAGCACCTTAGCAAGCACTCTTAAGTGCTCAGCCATCTCTCCTTGAACTTCTGATCTTCCTACCTCTTATCTCACGAGTGCTGGGATTACAAGCATGCACTGCCGTGCCTGGTTTTATGCAGTGCTGGGACTGAACCCAGGGTTTCATGAATGCTAGGCAAGTACTGTACCAACCAAGCTACATTCCCAGCCCTACCTCCATTCCTATATCTGCCCATACTTTTAGCAATTTAGAGTCAATAGAAGCTCGAGTCTGGACTCAGCCCCACAGAAAACACACTCTCCCATCCTCCAAATCAAAGAAGACCAGAGGCACTCTGATGTGAAGGCAAAGATCATTTGCACATTTTATTTAAAAGCAAACAGCTGTAAGATAGAAAGGCAGATGTTTTCTTTATTATAAAGACAGCAGTTACAAAAGAGAAGTAATAAATATGACATTAGGAATTTTTTTTTTAAATACAACCACCTGTTATTTGTGAGAAATCCCCAGAACTTAAAAGTTACAAAAATCTGACTGACCCTCACTTCAACCCATTGGAGCCAATGTTGGAAATTGGTTTGATGAGGACAGTCATGATTTCAGGGTTTTAGAAGACTCTGGATGTGTCTGTCATTTGGGAATGCCAGGGGTCTACTCTGATTTGCATGGAGTCAGCTGACAGCAATCCTTCTGCTCATTGATATTACTTCTCATGACTCTTTCATTCTTACAGTTAAGTTGCAGAGGGTTTAGGAGTAGGGGAAAAATGGTCAAAATAGGAAGAAATGGATGAGGGGAACAAGAAAGTAGGCTCTGTTGAGGGCCAGGGGACTGGCAATGGTAGAATGAGCTACTCCCCTGGCTGGAGAGGGGGCGGGGGTAATGGTCCACAAGTCTTCCCTTGGACCCTACCATCACACCAGGATGGAAGACAGAGAAAAAGCAGTCAGTGGAATCTGACTAAGACCAAGAACAGGAAAACTGGCCCAGAAAAGGATGGGAGAAGCACAGGGAAGAACTGCCTGATATGCAATATGTCCCGATGAACAGGACTAGGATGAACAGGACTAGGGAAGTGACAGTTGCCAAGCAGACAGAGTCCTGGCTACAGATGAGGACCGAGGAGTGAAGGCACAAAGGCAAGGAAGGCCAGCCAACAAGCCTGTGGTGGCGGCTCAGGCAGGGCAGCAAGGGAGAAAATTTAGGAATTCTGGTCACCTCCAGGGCATCTGTGAGGTACAGCTTTGGTCAGGGGTCAGGTCAGCAGGACTATGCACTGAAAGCAGCCTTGAGCTCCCGGAAGGCAGCTTGGCGGACCCTCCTGGCCTCCTCCTCCCGTTTCCGCTCATCTTGCTCAGCCTTTAACTCAGCTTCAAACTTACTGGAGCATGACAAGGCCTGGACCTGCAGAGAAATGGCACACACAGACAACGCAGTAAGGCAGGGAAGGGCATGGAGATGCTGACACCCAGACGGGATAGCCATGCAAACCTTGGACAAAGGAAGCAGGGCCTGCCAAAGGCAGAGCACCAGCAACACCCCCTCCTTTGGTCCCTGATTCTGTCCTTAGTACAGGTGCCATCACTTTATCCGAGCTGGCTTCTGTTTCTACCTGCTGGACTTCCCCTTTCTTCTTCCAGGTTACCATTGATCATCCATCCTCATTTATGAACTATTTTGTGAGGACTACTGGGGATTGACCAGGGGACTATGATTAAGCCAGCTCCCCAAACCCTTACCTGCATTTAATATTCCTTTAGTTTCACAATGATATTGCTACAATTGTAGGTGAACAGACCCAAGTAAATGAATGTGGTTGGGATTGCATCCATTAATGGGATCCAAAGGGAAAACTTTACAATATAGTTTTCTATAATGTGTTTGGTGGTGGGGTGGGGGGCTGTGGAGGCCACAGGCATCAGACAACCCTGGAGCTGGAATTTCTGATGGTTATGAGACCTGCCCAATGTGGTTTCAGATACCCAGAGTCAGGTCCTCTAGAAGAGCACCAAGCACCCTTAAGCACTGAACCATCTCTCCAGGCTCAAGGCACTATGTTGCCATCAATATTTAATTCTGGGCTTCGATGTGGCTCAGTGGTCCAGTGCTTGCCTGGGATGTTGGAGACCCTAGGTTCGAGCCCCAGTACTTTTACTTCTCTGTAAGTCATTGTAAACTTATTGTAAACACTTATTAGGTGTTTTGGCCTTTGGCAACACATATACTAAGATACTATGATGTCTCATAATTGTAATTCTAGCACTCAGAAGGCTGAGTGTTGAGTTCAAGGCCAGCCTGAGCTATATAGAGTTCTAGTCCAGCCAAAGCTACAGTATAAGAGCCTACCTCAGCCGGGCATGGTGGCGCACTCCTTTAATCCTAGCACTTGGGAGGCAGAGGCAGGTGGATCTTTGTGAGTTCAAGGCCAGCCTGGTCTACAGAGTGAGTTCCAGGACAGCTGGGGCCGCAGGAAGACCCTGTCCCGAAAAGACAAAAAAACAAATAAAAATAAAGTAATGTGTTAAAAAAAGAGCCTACCTCAAAATTAAATTAAACAAATATTCCACAAATATTACACGTTTTTGGTAGTGTTGCTGGTGGGATTTAATATCAACTTTTTTTTTTTGTCTTTTCAAGACAGGGTCTCCCTGTGGCCCCAGCTGTCCTGGAACTCACTCTGTAGACCAGGCTGGCCTTGAACTCACAAAGATCTGCCTGCCTCTCCCTCCTGAGTGCTAGGATTAAAAACATGTGCTGCCACGCTTGGCTCAACTTTTTTTTTTTTTTTAACTTAACAGTTGCTCTTCAACAATGCCATCGAAGGGCTGGGAACATAGCTCAACTGGTAGAGTGTTTGCCTGGCCTGTACAAAGCCATGGGATTGGTCTCAGTACTGCCTCAAACAGAGTGTGGTGGCAAAAGCCTGGAATTGCACACTTCAGAAAGTAGAGACAGGAGGGTCAGAAGTTCATATGGAGACTGGTACCACTGGGCAGAGGAAATGGAAGAACTGCTCTAGGACCCTCAACACCCAGTATTCCCATCCTTCACAAGAGAAAAATTACAAGGAGCCACCAGGTCTCTAAGAGAGAAAGAAGTTTTTGTTTGGGGCCTCCACGTGGCCATGTATTCTGTCCAGCAGAAGAAGAGCTTTGCAGCCAGTTAGATGCAGTCATTTATGATCCCTGCTCAGGACTTCAGACCAAATCAATATTATCACTTTTCCTTCCAACTCACTCCCCTTTGGGGGTGAGGAGGAGCTTTAAAAAATCTCAAGACTTTAGCCAGAAGTGGTGGCACATGCCTTTAAACTCAACACTTGGGAGGTAGAGGCAGGCCAAACTCTATGAGTTCAAGGTCAGCCTGGTCTACATAGTGAATTCAAGGCCAGCTGGGGCTACAGAGAGACCCTGTCTCAAAAAGAAAAAAGAAAACAAACAAACAAAAAAACCCCTCAAGACTTCATGGTGGTTTTCCAACCACTCCCAATCAGATAGTCACAAACACTGAAGTTCCAGAATTGTCTGTCCATCTTTACTTTGTCCCTTGTCCCCTGACATGGCTCCCAATGAACTGATGTTCTTCCCTAAAGAAACTGCAGAAACCTTACCCACCCTCCTAGGACCACCCCTTCTCACACACCTCTGAGGTCTCCCCAACTCCTACAGTCCATCCGGCTACCTGCACAGCTGGATCAACCACACATTTCCTGAGCCCTGCCCTATTAGTTTCAAAGAGTGCTGAGTCAGAGATGAGAGGCTGGTCTGCAGGTATCCCTCAGCCCGGGAGTTGCATCCAGGACCATCAGAACTCACCAGCCCTGCTCCCAACAGACTCCCCAGCCTCAGGCGCTCCCAGTCCTCCAAGCCTTGGAGCCCTGGGTTCCCACGACCAGAAGGTCTCTCTTCCTTGATTACAAGGTGAATTCCAATTCATCTCAGAACATCTGTCACCAGTGTGAGGTGCTTTATGGCCGCTCCCAAATCCTAGTGTCGTGTGTCCCTACATCCATCATTCATGGAGACGTTTATTGAGGGCCATTACACACCAGGCGCTGTAATTACACAGATAGCACGCCTACTCTGCCTTTGAGTCTGGTTGAGGAGGCAGACATATAAACACAGAAAGTGGGAAAAAATTTGTTTTGAGTTTCATAATTTCTCTTATTTTTTTTTAATTTTATTTATTTTTTTGTATGTGTAGGAATGTACTGTCTGCATGCAGGTTTGTGCACCCGTGTTGTGCAATGCTGCGGAGGTCAAAAGAGGGTCTCAGATTCCCCTGGAACTGGAGTTCTCCTGGAATTGGAGTTACAGACAGTTCTCAGCCGCCATGTGGGTGCTGGGGATTGAACCCGGGTCCTCTGCAAGAGCAGTCGGTGCTCTTAACCGCTAGGCTATTTCTCCAGCCCCCTCTCTTGCTTATTAAAATAATGCACAACTGGTAAATTTTGTATGATATGCACAAATCTTCAATAAAAATTGGCTTTGGGAAAAAATAAATAAAATAATGCACACTAAGCCAGTGTGGTGGCTCTCGGGAGGCAGAAGCAGACAGATCTCTGTGAGTTCAAGGCCACCCTGGTCTACACAGAGAGTTCCAGGACAGCTGGAGCTTTAGGGAGACTGTCTCAAAAAGACAAAAATAAATAAATACATAAATGCACAAATACATAATAATAAAACAATGCACACTCCAAAACACTACAGAAATACAAAATAAGCCCCTCTGACATAACAATTACTAATACTTTCATATGTAATTATCCAGGTTGTATTTAATATCTAACAAAAATCAGGTGTCATACATGCTAATTTGCTTAATTAAATCTGGACACCTGGGGATGGAGAGAAGACTCAGCATCAGGGATTAGGAGCACTGCCATTTTTTTTTTTTTTTTTTTGTTTTTTGAGACAGGGTCTCCCTGTAAGCTCATATGTAGAGATGGCCTGAACTTGCTACAGACCAGGTGGCCTTGAATCATAGAGATCCATCTGGCCTGCCTCCAAGTCCTAGGATTAAAGGCGTGCACCACCACGCCTGGTAGAACCTGCTATCCTTGCAGAGGACCCTGGCTCAGCTCCCACTACATACATGGCAGCATACAACTATCTGTAACGCCAGTTCCAGGGGATCTGATGTCCTCTTCTTGGCTCTGATGGCATAAGGCACACACTCACTACATATACAGATAGTCAGGCAAAACACTCGTAACAAATAAAAATAAGTCTTAAAAAAAAAAGTAATTGAGGGCTGGAGAGATAGCCTAGCGGTTAGACACCGACGCTCTTGCAAGGACCCGGGTTTCGATCCCGCACCCACATGGCGGCTAAGAACCGTCTGTACTCCAGTCCAGGAGAGACTCCAGTGTCCAGGGTTCGGACCCTCTTCGTTTTTCGAACTCCGCGGCGATTGCAGACACGGTCCACAGACCTGCATGCAGACCATAGCACTACACCTACAAATAAATAAGTAAAAAAAAATTAAAAAAAAAAAATGTGAATAAGTGTGGGTGAGGGAGCTCACATGTCTAATCCCAGCACTCCAGAATCTGAGGCCAGCTTGGACTACAAAGGGAAACTGTCTCAAAAACAAACAAACAAAAACAAAAAACCTGGATGCCTGTCCACACATGCACACAGCTTCATCTCAATCTTTGGTGGCCTCAGAGTGAGCCAATATATGGTTGCACCACAATGGACTCATCTCTGTTATTGGAAGTTTAGATCATATCCAGTTTTCTTCTATTTAGCAGCACTGTAGGAAAAATCCTTGTTCACATAGCTATACTCATTAGCCAAGTATACAAGTGCCTCCAAAGGAAGAAGTCCTAGAAGCAGAATGTTAACTACTCTACAGAGAGTCAGGTCAGTTTATACTCTCCTGCAAGCCTCTGAGAGTACCTTGAACACTTATGCACAGAATAGAGGAACTCAGGAAAAGAGCCTTTCTAGGCCTGGAGTGTCAGAAGTGGGCTGTCGAGGAAGGTGGGTCTTAAAGGAACAGAATTTTCTAAGCAGAGGCCTTGGGGTGGAGCTCCAGGCAGAGGGACCCATAGATCCTGAGGATCAGTTCTGAAAAATGCCCAGCAGCCTTTGAAAGAGGGAAGGATCATGGGCAAGTAGTGACAGGTGCTCTGTGCCTGGATAACAGAGTCACAGGGAGTCATACACGTCACCAAGAGCACAGCCGTGGACTGTCCTGCTCCTCTAGGGCTTCAAGCCTAGGACCCTTCCCAAGGAGTCACAAGAGACTGCAAATGTGATTCCAGCAATGGACGGACAGGCTCCATCCCAGCAACAGAGAGTTCAATGCACTGATTTTTTTTTTTTCTAGGATGAGTCAATGAACCAACGTGAAGGCTGGGGAACAAGGGACAAAACCACTTTCAGGATTAGACACATACCACTGGTGTTCAGGAGCGACCTGTCCCTGACACTGTCACTGTCACTGTCACTAGGAATTCAGGCTGGAAGAGCAGCAGAAAAATAGAAGAGTGTGTCTCCACTCTTCTATTTTTTTTATAGAAGAGTGCGCATCACAGACAACTGAGAGCAGAGGTCTACTTAGAGAGCTGAGCAGGCCATGATGTCACCTTGGTTACTTTGACCTTGGGCAAGCTCAAGAAGAAACACAAACTCTCCTAGAGGCTGGCAACAGCCTGGAGAAACAGGTGGTCCTATCTATACCAAGGGTCCCCACAAGCCAGGAACTAGGTCAATGCTATACACACATGTGAACTTGTCTAATCCTGTTGTTACCCCAATACTATAGATGGAAAAACAGGTGTAAGGTAGCAACATAGGTGAGTACAGGAGGCAGGATCTACACTTAGACTGCTCTGCTGCAGGGCTGGAGGGCTCTAGTCTATGTGTCTGTATATGTGCTCTACAGAGATGAGAATGACAGTAACCAGATATGGGGAGGCACCTTGATGTTCAGTAACTGTGAACTTGCAGGGCTGTGGGGGCATCCTAACTCCTGACAAGAACAGATGTTTTCCATGCTATGTCTATTTCTCAGATGGCATGGGGACACAATCTTATTTTCTAGTAACTGTATGTATTATGCAGTTTTGTCTTGAGTAAGTTAATTTGACAGTCATTAGACAAGGAGTGCCTGCCACATGAAGGAACAGAGGAGCTTTGCAGAAAAGGAACAGCACTTACCTTGGCTTCGAAGAAATTCTTGGCACCTTTGACACCCTCCAGGGCTACGTCAATCTCAGAGAGCTTGGCCAGTGCCATCAGCCCACTGTCCTCCTGCAGCTCACCAGCAGCAGCCTTGTGAAAAATGAGCAGGAACTGTGGAAGGAAGGACAAGAGGGCAGGGCTGTTATTGTTCCAGTAGCCTCATTAACAAATCCATTGCTGGGGCTGGAGAGATGGCCTAGCGGTTAAGAGCACCAACTGCTCTTGCAGAGGACCCAGGTTCGATCCCCAGCACCCACATGGTGGCTGAGAACCGTCTTTAACTCCAGTTCCAGGCCAGGGGAATCCGATGGCCTCTTCCCTACTCTCTGTGGCATTGCACAACACGGGTGCACAGACCCATGCATACAGTACTTCTACGCATAAGAAAAAACAAAAAAAGAAAAAAAAAAAAAGAAATCCGATTGCTGGGCATGGTGAGCCTGTGCCTTTAATCGCAGCACTGTCAGGAGGCAGAAGGCCGGGGATTTCTGGGAGTTCACAGGCCAGCCTGGTCTCAGAGCGAGTTCCAGTACACTTACAGGGAGACCCTGTTTTCAAAAAGACCAAACAAAATTTAATAGAATAAATAAATGAATAAATAAAAATAAAAACAATGAAAACAAAACAAAACAACAATATTTTACAAAATTTTGGGGGGCGAAACCTTTGAGAAGAGTCTCCCTTTGTAGTCGTAGGCTAGCTGGACCTTGGAGCTTGCCTGCAGATCCGAGGCTGGGCCATTGCATTTCAGAGATCTGCCTGGCCTCTGCCTCCAGTGTGCTGGGACTAAAGGTGTGTGCCACCTGCCCAGGCTAAATATTTTTTTAAGACAAAAAAAGGGAGACCAAATAATCTCTCTGGCCTGCAATGTTCATTTTTCGTTTCTTTTTTTGGGGGGGGCACCTTTTGAGGACGAGGGTCTCGCCTGTAGCCCCCAGCTTCCTGGAATCACTTGACCATGGCCACCACACCCAGCGAACTAATTGAGAACAGTTGAAAAATTCTTTAAGGTTTTGTAATTATTTGTTTATATATTTTTGTATTTCTTTTGAGACGGTCTCCTATAGCCCCGCGTCCTAGTGAACTACAGGTCCATCGCCTCTGCCTCTGCCCTCTGCCTCCGGATGCTGGGATTAAAACATGCCGCCACACCACGCCGGCTTTAAGGCCTGTTGTCTTAACGCTGGCCATGTGGTGCTGGGAATCTNAAAAAAAAAAAAAAAAAAAAAAAAAAAAAAAAGAAATCCATTGCTGGGCATGGTGGCACTTGCCTTTAATCCCAGCACTTAGGAGGCAGAGGCAGGAGGATCTCTGGGAGTTCAAGGCCAGCCTGGTCTACAGAGCGAGTTCCAGTACAGCTACAGGGAGACCCTGTTTCAAAAAGACCAAAAAAATTTAATAAATAAATAATAAATAAATAAAAATAAAAAAATTGAAAACAAAACAAAACAAAATATTTTAAAAATTTTGGGGGGGAACCTTTTGAGACAGAGTCTCCCTTTAGTCCTAGCTGGCCTGGAGCTTGCTCTGCAGATCAGGCTGGCCTTGAATTCAGAGATCTGCCTGCCTCTGCCTCCAGTGTGCTGAGACTAAAGGTGTGTGCCACCATGCCCAGCTAAAATATATTTTTTTAAAGACAAAAAATAAAAGGGAGACCCATAATAATCTCTCTGGCCTGCTAATGTCATTCTTTCTTTTCTTTTTTTGGGGGGGGCACCTTTGAGACAGGGTCTCCCTGTAGCCCCAGCTGTCCTGGAACTCACTATGACCATGTGCCACCACACCCAGCTGAACTAATTGAGAAACATTTGAAAAATGTCTTTTAAGGTTTTTAATTATTTGTTTATATATTTTTTATTTCTTTTGAGACAGGGTCTCCCTATAGCCCCAGCTGTCCTTGAACTCACAGAGATCCATCTGCCTCTGCCTCTGCCTCCTGAGTGCTGGGATTAAAGACATGCGCCACCACGCCTGGCTTAAAGGCTGTTCTTAGCTGCCATGTGGGTGCTGGGAATCAAATCCGGGTCCTCTGCAAGAGCAGTTGGCGCTCTTAACTGCTGAGCCATCTCTCCAGCCCATTTCCTTTTTTTTTTTTTGGTCTTTTCGAGACAGGGTCTCCCTGTAGCTCCAGCTGTTCTGGAACTCGCTCTATAGACCAGGCTGGCCTTAAACTCACAAAGATCCACCTGCCTCTGCCTCCCAAGAGCTAGGATTAAAGGCGCGCACCACCACGCCTGGGCATATTTCCTTATTTTTTGAGGCAGTGCTCCTGCTACTTTGCTGGTCTTGAACTTGCAGGCCTGTCTGACGCTCCTGTGGACTCCAAGTGTGACCAACGTCCTTCTCTTCTTTATGCTTTTTTTTTTTTTTTTAATTTTGAAAAGTTTTACTTTATCAAATCTTTTTCTTTTCTCTCAGGAGAGTTAGGCTAAGCTTTCCTGCCACCAAGGTTATATAAACAACCAGGAATGTTTTGGTCTACTACTTTTATGGCTTCCTTTTTAAAAACATGTAAATATTTAATCTCTGGAATTCATTCAGATCTATCATGATGGCAATCATTAACCTTACTTTCTTCCAAATGATTACTTAGTAAACCCTACATTTATTGTGAAATTCATCTTCTTCTCGATTCAAAATGTGACTTGAACAAATTTATCTTTCAAGGCAATTATATTAAGGTCTCTACAGAATAAATTCTTTAAATTGGCCAGACTTAAACAGTCAATCCTTCCTCTCCTTTCTCTCCCAAGGCTGCTTGTGGCTCTTTAGCTCTCTTCTTTAAGTAATTTTTATGAATCAGCATGTGGCCTGGTGGCTCAAGCATGTAACACCAACACTCAGGAGACTGAAGTAGGAAGATTGTCAAGAGTTCTATCAGCCTGAGCTACAGGGTAAACTCTTAGGTCAAACAAACAAACAAAAAGGTGGGGGCGGGGGAGGCTGGAGAGATGGCTCAGTGGTTAAGAGCACTTACTGCTCTTGAAATGGACCTGGGTTTGATTCCTAGCATCCACATCACACCAATGTCTTGTAACTCCAGATCCAGAGATCCAACACCCTCTTCTGGCCTCTGTAGACACCTACACACATATTCGCCACATAAACTCATTCAGGCACACATACACAGGAATAAAAATAAACATAAAAAAACCACTATGTGGGGCTAGAGAGATGGCTCAGCAGTTAAGAGCACTGGCTGCTTTTACAGAGCACCCGGGTTTGATTCCCAGCACCCCCATGCCAGCTAACATCTCTCTGTAACCAGTTCCAGAGGATTTGATGCCCTCTCTGACCTCCTTAGGCATTGCACGACACAAGTGCACTTACACACATGAAGGCAATATACTCATACATATAAAAATAAATATTTTTTATTCTTAAAAATTTTTTTATTAGTTTTATTTATTTCTGTATGTGTGTGAATGTACTGTCTGCATGCAAGTTTGTGCACCCATGTCGTGCAATGCTGCGGAGGTCAGAAGAGGGTGTCGGATTCCCCTGGAACTGGAGTTCTCCTGGAATTGGAGTTTCAGATGGTTCTGGGCCGCCATGTGGGTGCTGGGGATTGAACCCGGGTCCTCTGTAAGAGCTGTTGGTGCTCTTAACCACTAGGCCATCTCTCGAGCCCCCAAAATAAATATTTTTAAAACTATGAATTTATCTGCCAAACAAAGACTAGGCAATTTCTGACTTTCTTTTCTATTTATAAACTGATGGATTCCAAATCATTAAAAAATGGCTTCTTTAGGTTTTCAGGTGCTATCAAAAATCTTTTCTGTCTATAAGAAAATGTCAGATTCCTACATCTTGTTTCATAACGCTTTTCCCTATCGATGCCTGTTCTGGCCTAATAAGACAGCTTAGCAGGTAAAGGCAATTGGCACAGAGTCAGACAACCTGAGTTCAACCCTAGGAACCAGAAGTTGTCATCCTCTGGCTTCTGTACATGCACTCCTCCCCCCAAGTAAATAAAAATAAATAAATAAATAAATCTTTGTTTTTGTTGGCTGGTTTTTATTATTATTAGTTGGCTACAGGGTCTCCCTGTAACCCTAGCTGACCTGGAATTTGCTGTATAGGCCAGGCCGTCCTCAATCTGACAGAGATCTACCTGCCTCTATCTCCCAAGTACTGGGACTAAAGACCTGCAACACCATGCCTACAAGGAAATGTAATTTTTTTAAAATTCCTTTTCCAAGAGAAAGGGCATCACCTAAAAGCCTTCTGACAGTTCAACAATCTTGACAGGCTTTCCAAATCCCCAAACCTCTGTCTTTAGCTTGAACTCCCTCTTTGCTGATAAGCTTACTCCCTGCTTCTCCATGCAGGATCCTCAGTCCTTAGGGTCCTCAGTCCTCAGGCTGTTGTGCGCATTGGCGAATGTGAGCTGAGGGATGAGATGAGGTATCAGGGACCTGGAGCTTCCTTGGGGTTTTGGGGCTGTTTGGGTGAATGGAAATGCTACTACATTCACCTACCTGCAGCTTTAAACTCTCTCACTAGAGGCCAGCAAAGACTCAGTTTGCAGCAGGTTATGAAAGCCAGAACACTGATTGGCTGGAAACAAAATCAGCCTGTTAAAGAGGTCAAGCCTCCAGCAATGGGGTCCAGACCAAGAGGGTGGGGACAACGGTGGCTGAGCTCTCCTGGAAGAGATAAAAGCAGCAAAGGCTCCAGCACTGCAAATGTGAGCTGTGGACGGGATTAAATGCCTGTCCCTCAGTACCTGGCTGCTAGGGTGCTCAGTTCCCAGCCCAACAGTCTTGAGAGGTGGTGGCCCTTAAGAGGCAAATGGCCAAGGCTGGAGAGAGGGCTCTGTGGCTGAGCACTTGCTGTTCTTGCAGAGGACCTGCTTCAGTTCCCAGGACCCACATGGTGGCTCACAGCAGTCCCTAACTCCAGTTCCAAGAGATCTGACACCCTCTTCTGTCCTCTGTGGACACTGCATGACATAGGTGCCCTTACATCCAGGTAAAATACTCCTACACATAAAATAATAAATGGAAAAAAAGCTTTATGAGGCAAAAAGGGCATGGGGAAGGAGAATACTCTTCTGAAGGGCTGCATATTCTGCAGGAGCTTGGCTGTCCCTTGCCCCCCTCACCTAGGGAGCTTGGCTGTCCCTTGCCCCCCTCACCGAGGGAGCTTGGCTGTCCCTTGCCCCCCCTGACCAAGGGAGCTTGGCTGTCCCTTGCCCCCCTCACCGAGGGAGCTTGGCTGTCCCTTGCCCCCCTGACCGAGGGAGCTTGGATGTCCCTTGCCCCCCTCACCGAGGGAGCTTGGCTGTCCCTTGCCGCCCCCTCACCGAGTTGCTATCTCTCTTCCACACTAGCTCCCTTTGGCTTTGGACTCTCAACAAAAGCCAGGCAGATGCCTGTAACCTGCTCTTGGACTTTCAGAACTGTAAGACAAGACTAACTTCTTTTTTTTCTAAATAACCTAGGCTGGGATATTGTATTATAGTAACAGCAATCAGGCTAGACACCTTGCCATCCTTAAAGCTCTTCATTTACAGGAGGTTGCTACCAGAGGCCCCATGAAGAGCAACCCTCCATGACACCTCATGTCGGGGATGGGAGAGGCAGCTTGGGAAAGAGGGAGCATCATCCCAGCTCAGCACCCACCTTACTGACCTCAAGGACCCCCTCTGCTTTCCAAGACTCAGTTTTCCTACTTTTAAAGTAGAGGCAAGGCCTCTGAGACGGCTCGGAGCGTAACGGTGTTTGCCACCAGTCCTAACAACCAGGACTCACATGGTAGAAAGAAGAAACCCCTCCACTCCTGCCAAGTCACCCTCAGATCTCCACAGGTAAGCCTCAGCACACCTGTGACCCCATCTCTAAATAAAGAAATTAAATACAACTAAAAAAATTGAAGTGGAGGCAAAAGTGTTCATGTTCACAGAGGGGCTTTTTGTGTACCAGAAACATGAAAGAATCTGTCACATGTTCTTCCCAGAGCTGTTCTCTCTAAGTCCTGTGGTCCGGGCAGGTCTAGAGCTCATTTTGCCAGCTCAGATGTGCGACAGCAGTCCCATCATAACTCTGGGGTCCACCCAACCCCAGCCAGCTAAAACAGAGAAGAAAATCCAGTTCACCCGAGTGCATCCAGCGTGCCAGGCACTCCCGTTTCACCGATTACCATCACTCATGCTCTGAAAGACAATTTCCCCACTGCCCAACTTTCTTTGTCCTCCTATTTATAGTCCACAGAGAGTGGCATGATGTAGCAGAGTTGGAAAGTGTCCGAACTGTGACTCTGAGGGAAGGGGGAGGGAAGGAGAGGTGGAAAACAAAGGCAGAGAGCTAACACAGCTCAAAAGCTGCTTCAGTGACAAGCCGTCAATACTGCCCTGGGATTGAGAGAATTTTTTTTTAATTTTTATTTATTCTTATATGTGGATAAATGCACTGTATGTGTGTAGGTTTGTGCACCCATGCCGTGCAATGCCGCGGAGGTCAGAAGAGGGCATTGGATTCCCCCGGAACTGGAGTTAAAGACGGTTCTCAGCCGCCATGTGGGTGCTGGGGATCGAACTCGGGTCCTCTGCAAGAGCAGTTGGTGCTCTTAACCGCTAGGCCATCTCTCCAGCCCTAGATTGAGAGAATTTTTAACTTCATGACTGTGGCTAGCGGAGCAAAAACTTTCCCTGGGTCAATGTTCTTAGGTTGAAGGTAACAAAAATAACTTGCTGCTTTAGGCCAAAGGAGGTACTGAGTATTGAAAAGGATGTGTTGGGGCTGGAGAGATGGCCTAGCGGTTAAGAGTGCCGACCGCTCTTACAGAGGACCCGGTTCGATCCCCAGCACCCACATGGCGGCCCAGAACCGTCTGAAACTCCAATTCCAGGAGAACTCCAGTTCCAGGGTAATCCGACACCCTCTTCTGACCTCTGCGGCATTGCACAACACGGGTGCACAAACCTGCATGCAGACAGTACATTCATACACATAAAGAAATAAAAAAAAAAAAAAAGAAAAGGATGTGTCAAGAACCCAAGGGTGGGCCAGCAAGGTGGCTCTGTGGGTAAAAGTGCTTGCACCAAGCTGGAGGAGCAGTTTAACCTTCAGAAACCATGTTAAAGGTGGCAGGAGAGAACAGAGGCCCTGCAGTTGTCCTTGGACCTCACGTGTGCACACCCCACTTCCCGCACAAAGTAAATAAGTAAAGACAAAAAAATTACTTTAAAGAACACAAGGGTGAGCCAGATGTGGTGAACACAAGGGAGAGCCAGATGTGGTGAACACCTGTAATTCTAGCACTTGGGAAGTAGAGGAAGGAAGATCAGGAGTTCAAGGTCAACCTCGACTACATAGTGAGGTTGAAGCCAAACTGGGCTACGTGAGACCCTGTCTCACACACACATATACCCCCCAAAAGAAAAAAAGAATCTGGGCTGGAGAGGTGGCTCAGTGGTTAAGAGTACTGGCTCCTCTTACAGACAACCAGGGTTTAATTCCCAGCACCCACATGGTGGTTAACAATTGTCTATAACTCCAGTTATAGGGGATCCAACACCCCCCTCTTCTGACCTCCACAGGGTGCACTTATCTCCAGGCAATACACTCATACACATAAAGAAAAATAAAATATTTTAAAAAAGAATCCAAAGATAGCAAGATGTGATGGCATAAGCCAATAATCAGAAGGCTTAGGCATGCCTGGCATGGTGGCGCACGCCTTTAATCCTAGCACTTGGGAGGCAGAGGCATGCCGATCTTTGTGAGTTCAAGGCCAGCCTGGTCTACAGAATAAGTTCCAGGACAGCTGGAGCTACAGGGAGACCCTGTCAAAAAAAAAAAAGAAGGCTTAGGCAGGAGGATTTCTATGAGCTCAAAGCCAGTCTGGGCTAAACAATGAGTTCTAGGGCAATGTACACTACAGTGTGAGACCTTGTCTCAAAAAAATAAAAAAGCGGGCTGTATGTAGTGGCACATGCTTTTAATCCCAGCACTCAGGAGGTAGAGATAAGTTGGATCTCTATGAGTTCAAGGCCTGCCTGGTCTCTTCTAGGCTAGTCAGGGCTTAGGGCTGGAGAGATGATGGCTCAGCAGTTAAGAGCACTGGTTGCTCTTGCAGAGACCCCAGCTTGGTTCCCGGCACCCACATGGCAGATGACAACCATCTGTAACTCCAGTTCCAGGGGATCTGACACCCTTTTCTGACCTGTCAGCATTGTGTGATGTACTTACACACACGCAGGCAATACACTCTTACACATAAAATAAAAATAGCAAATAAAATATTTTATTTATATATTTTTGGTATTTTTTTATTTATTTTCATATGTGTATGAATGTACTGTCTGCATGCAGGTTTGTGCACCCGTGTCGTGCAATGCCGCGGAGGTCAGAAGAGGGCGTTGAATTCCCCTGGAACTGGAGTTAAAGACGGTTTTTAGCCGCCATGTGGGTGCTGGGGATCGAACCCGGGTCTTCTGCAAGAGCAGTCGGTGCTCTTAACCACTAGGCCATCTCTCCAGCCCCTATTTTTGGTATTTTTTTGAGACAGGGTCTCCCTTTAGTCCCAGTTATGCTGGAGCTCACTCTGTAGACCAGGCTGGCCTTGAACTCAAAATATTTCTAAAGCCCCAGGTTAGCCAGGCATATTGGTACAAGCCTATAATCCCAGCAGTTGGGAGGCTGAAGTAGTAGGATCACAAGTTTGAGTCCAGCCTGGCCTATATAGCAAGATCCCGGCTCCAAAAAGCTGTCAGAAGAAGCTGCCCAGGTGACAGAGCTTTACCTGGCAGCTTGAGGTCTGAGTGCAAGCCCAGGTTTTGTGGCCACTCATGGCATTTAGCAGAGGAAGATACAGCAGAGTGTAATGATACAGCAGGATGTGTCTCCTGAGGGGTCTGAATGGTCACTTGTCCACACATGCAAATCTACATATCTGGGACAACTGAGAATTGGGACCATAACAGGACTTGGATCTCATAAAGGATTAATGTGATTGTCACTGATGCTTTTTTTTTTTTTTTTTTTTTTTTTTNTTTTTTTATTTCTGTATGTGTATGAATGTACTGTCTGCATGCAGGTCTGTGCACCCGTGTCATGCAATGCTGCGGAGGTCAGAAGAGGGTGTTGGATTCTCCTGGAACTGGAGTTCTCCTGGAATTGGAGTTTTAGACGGTTCTCGGCCGCCATGTGGGTGCTGGGGATCGAACCCAGGTCCTTTGTAAGAGCGGTTGGTGCTCTTAACCGCTAGGCCATCTCTCCAGCCCCCGTTATTGATGCTTCTTAAAGGGCCAAGAACTGACAAAATCACTCTGAAGTTCTCTTAGAAGTCTTAGACATCCACTTTTGTGGGAGATGCTGCTAGCTAACCCAACTGGCCAAGCAGCTTTGACTTGGCTAGACTACCTGTGGGTGACTCTGAATAACAAAGGGCAGAGGGGCATTAGATCTAGGTCAGCTCATAATTGCATAGACCCCCAAACACCCTCTAATGCGCTGTTTCAGAGGATACAAAGTATGTCCTTCCCCAACGTCTCCACTGCTCTTCCTTCTCTACCCTTGAGGAACCTTGTAGAAGGTGCAGATGCCAAGCAGGAGATGTAAATGAAGCTATGGGAGCTTGGGGCTCAGCTGCAGGTGAGTACTACCTGTTCTCATTCTCTTAGCTCTGAAATGAGAAAACTAGACCAGGCCACACCGACAGTACATATACACAAGTTTCCTGTGATCTGTGGCATTAGAGAGGAATAAAAGACCGGCTTCCTGTGCTCTCAAGACAACAGGACCTGTTCTAACTCCCCTTGTCTGAAACTAGGCAGCTGTCAGTAGTGTATGGTATCAGGTCCAACTGAGACATCCAGAAGCCATCCAGTAAAAACTCACACACACCCCAAAATAAATAATGTAAGAAGCCAGGCCGTGATGGCTCATAGCTAGGAACTCATAGCAACCCTCCTGTCTCAGTCTCTAAGTGCTGGGATTATAAACGTCAACTACCAAGAAAGGTTTTTTTTTGTTTTGTTTTGTTTTTGAGACAGGGTCTCGTGTAGCCCTAGCTGGCCTTAAACTCACTATGTAGCTGAGGCTAGCCTTGAACTCCTAATCTTCCTCTACCTCCTAAGTGCTAGAATTACGGGAATATGCTATCATACCTAATTTACAAAAGGTATGTCATTTGTACTCATGGGGTTTGAATTGAGGGTGGGTCTCAAGCTCATTAGGCCACAGGTACCTCCCGGAAGCTGAGCTTGCCATCGAAGTCCTCGTCTACCTCCTTGATCATGCTCTTCAGGCCCAGGTGGGTCTGGGGGGCCCCCAGTTTCTCCATCATGAGCTTTAGTTCCATCAAGTCGATGAAGCCATCCCGTCCAGCATCATATCTGCAATGGTCAAAGGAAGGAGCGGTCAGAGCAAAAAGACACTTGCTCATCTCTCTTGAATCTGTCTATTGAAATGTGACAAATGTTCCTGCTTTGCAAGGCCTACCCAGGGCACCACATCAGGAGGGACCCCTTAGTGCACCTCATCATAAGGGACCCTTCCAGGCCACTGCATCAGAAGGAACCCCTCTTTCAGCAAAACATTTGTCCTTAAGCTTTGCACGATCAAAATGGACCTGGTAAAACAGGTCTCAAGGCTCACTATCCTGAGTCACTGCCACAGCCATTTCTGGCAACCCCCTTCACCTTCCTGATTGGCTCTTGTGTCTTTTTTGCTGTTTGGGGGTGCTGGGGGTTGAGACAGGGTCGCACTTTGTAGCCCCAGCTGGCCTGGCACTCATTATGCAGACCAGGCTGGCCTCAAACTCACAGAGCTCTGCCTTCTCTGCCTCCTGGGTGCTGGGACTAAAGGTATGCCCTGTCACACCCAGCTTGTCTTATGTGTTTGAAAGGTGTTTCCTACTCTGCAAGTGGCTCTGAAGTGGCCCTGGTCTCGCCTCAGGCTGGTCCTTCCGCATCTCTCATTTTGTTCCCAAATCTGAGTAGTCACAACTCTGTGGGTGACTGTCCTCTCTCAGAGACCAGCACCTATATTAGCTGTCATCTAACCCCAAATCTCCTGGTCAACCTTGTCTCCTTCTCCTTGGGCCAGCCAACTTTAGGTACCTGCAGTGCCCCTGCCCCCACTTCTAGCCAGCCCCTTCTCCACACACGTGACCTCACAGGACTTCCTAAGAGCTAGTCTAGCTCCCTTCCAGCTGAGTCCTGACAAAATTTCATGCTACCCTGTTGCTCAGGTCTGAACACCTTGCTTTAAAGAATAGTAAGAGGCTTAGGATGCAGCTCAGCAGGAGACCACCCACCTAGCAGGCAGAAGGCCCCAAGTTCCATCCCCAAGCTGGGAACAACCCAAGAGTTCACAAAATGGACTCATAAGTGGAGTGTGGTGCAGTGATAGAATGAAATATACTTCATCGATAAAGAGAATTTTGACATATGCTGTAACATGGGTAATCCTCAGGGATGCCATCTAAGTGAAGTAAGTCCTTCTCAAAAGGACAGTAGTAAAACTCATATAGACAGAAGGCAAAGAGTGTTTGCTGGGGTTGGGGACAATGGCTTAATGGGTGAAGGTTCAATCTGAGATAAGGAAAAACTGAGATAAATGGCCAAGTAACTGGTGTAACACTAGAGGTGCTTCATGTCCTGGACTGTATACACTTAAATGGCTAACATATTTTCTTTCTTTTGTTTATGTTTATTAATTTTAACAATGTGCATGTCTGTGCATCTGTGTGGGTATGTGCAAATAAGCGAAGTGCACACAGAGGCCAGAAAATGCACTGAATTCCCCTGGAACTGGAGTTACAGGCAGTTGTGAGTCATCCATTGTTGGTACTGGAAACTGAACTCAGGTCTTCTGCTGAAGGAGTACTGGCTCTTGACTGCTGAGCCCTCTCCAGCCCTGCTTGTGTTTGTTTTGGGTTGGGTTTTTCCCCCTCTTTTGTGGTTTTTGTTTGTTTTTGAGACAGGGTTCCACTCTATAGCTCAAATCAGCCTCAAATTCATATAGCAGTACTGAGTCTATTGTCTCTACCTCCCAAGGGCTGGGTAACAGATGTGCACCACCACACCAGCTCAAAATGGTCATTTTAGTTTTGGTGTGTGTGTGTGTGTGTGTGTTGTGATTTGGAGCTTGCTATGTAGACCAAGCTGGCTTTGAACTCACAGAGATCCACCAAAGACATGCACAACCAAGCCAAACTCAAAATTGTCATTTTTGTTATGTACATTTATGTTTAAAAATTTGTATCAATCAGGGGGCTTGGAGAGATGGCCTAGTGGTTAAGAGCACCTACTGCTCTTGCAGAGGACCCGGGTTCGATCCCCAGCACCCACATGGCGGCTGAGAACCGTCTTTAACTCCAGTTCCAGGGGAATCTGACGGCCTCTTCTGACCTCTGCGGCATTGCACGACACAGGTGCACAGACCTACATGCAGACAGTATATTCATATACATACAAAAATAAGTAAAATTTTAAAAAATTTGTATCAATCAGCCAGCCCCTCCCCCTCTTTTTTTTTCTTTTTGAGACAGGATCTCCCCTTAGATCTAGATGGCCTGGAACTCACTCTGTAGACCATGCTAGCCTCTATCTCACAGAGATGTACCTGCCTCTGCCCCCTAAATGCTGAGATTAAAGGTATGTGCTAACACAATCATCTCTGGGTCTCATCAGCCCTTTTTACTACCCATCTGTCCACTTCCACTTCCATAATGAAAAACTATCATTGTGGAGGACCACCACCACCTACCAAGAGACGCAGCCTGTGGGCAGTGGTTTTTAAGGTCCACATTATCATGCTGGAGAGGGGCCCAGGAATTACCGACACACTCCATTCCAGCCAGGTTCTGATTCATGCTGCTCCGCCCGGTGCACCCCTCCCTGCGCTCCTCCATGGCCTTCTTTCTTCCCATAACACCCATTGTCCATCCTTCTTTCTTCCCATAGCACCCATTGTCTGTCCTTCTTTCTTCCCCATAGCACCCATTGTCTGTCCTTCTTTCTTCCCCATAGCACCCATTGTCTGTCCTTCTTTCTTCCCATAGCACCCATTGTCCGTCCTTCTTTCTTCCCATAGCACCCCCTGTCTGTCCTTTCTGGTACCAGTGTTCACCATCCTCTTATGCTGCTCATTTCTTCCCATTAGGCACAGCCTCATTGCCGGAAGAGTTATAATACAAAGGACACAGGCAAGATCCTTGTGTGACTGTTGACCTCTGAGGATCCCTGGATACAGGTGCTCCACTTCTGGAAATGAGCAAGGTGCCTCCACACTTCCAGATGGACCAACTCAGGGCCTTGTAATATCAAAAGATGATGTTTGAGTGCTTAATAAAGAAAAGTACCCATGGCTAGGCAGTCAAGAGCACTGGCTGTCCTTGTAGAGAAGCCTAGTTTACTTCCTAGCTAACTGGCAGCTAACAACTGTCTGTAACTCCAGTTCCAGAGAATCTGATGCCCTCTTCTGGCTCTGCAGCCACCGCATGCGTAGGTACACTCACATGCAGGCAAAACACTCATATACAGAAAATAAAAATAAATAAATAATGGACTGAAGAGATGGCTCAGAGGTTAAGAGCACTTACTGCTGTTCTTCCAGAGAGCCCAAGTTTGGTTCCTAATACCCATGTTTTGTGGCTCATAACTACCTGGAACCTAGCTCCAGGGAATCTGACACCCTCTTCTAACTGCTAAGGACACACACACACACACACACACACACACACACACACGAATGAAAATAAAAATAAATCTTTAAAAAATAAAATTAACTAGGTGTGGTGGCACACACCTTTAATCCTAGTACTCAGGAGACAAAGGCAGGTGGATCTCTGTGAGTTCAAGGCCAGCCTGGTCAACATAGTGAGTTCCAGGACTGCTGGGGCCACAGGGAGACCCTGTCTCAAAAAGACAAAAAAAAAAAATAAAGATAAATAAATAAAAAATAAATCTTGTGGTTAGAGAGATGGCTCAGGGGTTAAGAGCATTTGTTATTCTTGCAGAGAACCCATTTTGGTTCCTGGCACCCACATGGAGGCTAACAACCATACCTAATACCAGTCCCCAGGGATGAGACACCCTCTTCTGGCCTCTGGGGGCACTGCATAACACGGATGCACTTAAATACATGGAGGCAAAACAGTCATACACATAAAATAAAAAACCCATTAAATTTTTTTTATTTATTTTTGTTTATGTGTTTGAGTGTACTGTCTGCATGTAAATTTGTGCACCCATGTCGTGCAATGCCATGAAGGTCAGAAGAGGGCGTCGGATTCCCTTGGAACTGGAGTTAAAGACGGTTCTTAGCCGCCATGTGGGTGCTGGGAATCGAACCCGGGTCCTCTGCAAGAGCAGTTGGTGCTCTTAACCACTGAGCCATCTCTCTAGCCCCCAAAACCCCATTTTTAAAAATCTTTTTTTGAGCTGGGCATGGTGGCACATGCCTTTAATCCCAGCACTTAGGAGGCAGAGGCAGGTGGATCTCTGTGAGTTCAAGACCAGCCTGGTCTACAAAGTGAGTTCCAGGACAGCTGGACATTGATTCAGAGAAACCCTGTCTTAAAAAGGCAAAATAGCCTGGCGTGGTGGTACACGCCTTTAGTCCCAGCACTCGGGAGGCAGAGGCAAGCGGATCTCTGTGATTTCAAGGCCAGCCTGGTCTACAGAGCGAGCTCCAGGACAGCTGGGACTAAAGGGAGACCCTGTCTCAAAATGACAAAAAAAGGCAAAATAATAATAATAATAAAATAAAAATATTTTGGGGGGAGGGTCTTTTTGAGACAGGGTCTCCCTATAGCCCCAGCTGGCCTGGAACTCTCTATGTAGACCAGGCTGGCCTTGAACTCAGAAAGATCACCCTGCTTTGCCTCCCAAGTGCTGGGACTAAATGCCTTCATTTTTTTTTTTTTAACCTTAAAATAGAAACTTCTCAGCTGGGCGTCGTGGCTCATGCCTTTAATCCTAACACTTGGGAGGCAGAGGCAGGTGGATCTTTGTGAGTTCAAGGCCAGCCTGGTCTACAGAGTAAGTTCCAGGACAGCTGGGCTACAGGAGACCCTGTCTCGAAACGACCAAAACAAAACAAAAAACAACAACAACAAAAACAAAATAGAAACTTCTCAGAAGTCTAACCTATAAATTAAATGATGCTACTTGGATACTATTTACTTTTGAAACTCAACTGTTAAGTTGGTCCAACAGAAGCCACTGCCAACCTGCTGCCACTGCTCAGGTGAGCACAACCCTCCACTGGGCCCTAGTGGGAGACACAGAAATGCACATACACAGACAATCAAGTCAGCCAGATTGCCTATTTCTGAGCCAGGCAAAGACAGGTAGTCTCAGATCCTGTTGGGGCATATTTGTCAGGGCAGAATCTTAAGTTGGGGCTGGTGAGATGGCTCAGCAGGTAAAGAGCTTGTATGTAAACCTGACAACATGAGTTCAATCCCCAAAACTCTAGTAAAGGAAGGAGAGAAATCACAACTCAAAGTTATCCTCTGATGTGTGTGCCTACATGCCCATGTGTGCACACATACACAATACTACTACTACTACTACTAATAATAATAATATATAATAATGAGAAAAATGGCTTTGACAAGCTGGTTTGAGGTCCAGGAATAAAACATCAAGAAAAAGTTCAAGCAACAGGGGCTGGAGAGATGGCTCAGCGGTTAAGAGCGCCGACTGCTCTTCCAGAGGACCCAGGTTCGATTCCCAGCACCCACATGGCGGCTAAGAACCGTCTTTAACTCCAGTTCCAGGGGAATCCGACGCCCTCTTCTGACCTCTGCGGCATTGCACAACACAGGTGTACCAACCTATAGGCAGACAGTACATTCATACATAAAAAAAAAGTTCAAGCAACATACAACTCAACAATTCCATTCTTCTCTTTCTCTCTCCATATTCAGAAGAATTAGAAGCAGAATCTCCGCAGATCCTTGTACACTGGGGCTTACAGTGCCACTGTCCACAATAGCTATATCAAAATGCACAGATATGCAAAACACTTTGGTGGATCCATGCAACACAATAAAAAGAACGTTCTGACACATGCTACAATATGGATGAACCTGAAGAGGATTCGGTATAAGTGAAGCGAGGCAAAGACATGCACTGTACAAGTCCACTTATATGGGTACCCAGAGTGGTCAAGTTCACAGAGACGTAAGGACAGTGATGAAAGCCAGAGGCTAGAGGAGGGGAAAAGAAATGGTTTCAGTTTTGCAAGCTGAAAAGGCTCCGGGGCCACTTGGTGCTGATAGATGCACCAAGTTGGTACTTAACGTTAGACTGTAATATATACATATACATATATATATANCCCCCCCCCCCTCCCCCGCCAAAACTATCTTGTTGTGAGGACCACCCACCACCTACCAGAGACGGCCAGCCTGGGGGCAGTGAGTGGTTTTTTTTTTTTTTTTAAGGTACACATTACATGCTGGAGGGGGCCCAGGCTGAAATTACGACCAACTCCATTCCCGCCAGGTTCTGCTTTCAGGTTCTGGATTCATGCTGTCTGCTGCTCCGCCCGCGTTCGGTGCACCCCTCCCTGCGTTGACCCCTTCCCCTGCGCTCCAGCAAGGCCTTCTTTCCTCCATAAACACCCATTGTCCCATCCTTCTTCTTCCCATAGCACATTTCTGTCCTTCTTTCTTCCCATAGCACCCATTGTCTGTCCTTCTTTCTTCCCATAGCACCCATTGTCCGTCCTTCTTTCTTCCCATAGCACCCATTGTCCGTCCTTCTTTCTTCCCATAGCACCCCCTGTCTGTCCTTTCTGGTACCAGTGTTCACCATCCTCTTATGCTGCTCATTTCTTCCATTTAGGCACAGCCTCATGCCGGATAGAGTAAAAGAGGTAGAAAAAAGAGAAAAAGAGTGATTACAAAGAGGTTGATGCAACCTAGAAGTGATAAGAGTTATAATACAAAGGACACAGGCAAGATCCTTGTGTGACTGTTGACCTCTGAGGATCCCTGGATACAGGTGCTCCACTTCTGGAAATGAGCAAGGTGCCTCCACACTTCCAGATGGACCAACTCAGGGATTCTTTGTTCCCTTGTGTCTTTTCTTGTACTGTAATATACAGATATGTTTGGGTTACTAAAGAAACAGAAAAAAAGTACCCATGGCTAGGCGTCAGTCAAAAAGTCAAGGCACATGAGCACTGGCTGTCCTTGTAGAGAAGCCTAGTTTACTTCCTAGCTAACTGGCAGCTAACAACCTGTTCTGAACTCCAGTTCCAGAGAAAATCTGATGCCCTCGTCTGGCTCGCAGCCACCGCATGCGTAGGTACACTCACACTGCAGGCAAAACACTAATACAGGAAATTAAAAATAAAAAATACTATGGACTCTGAAGACGAATGGCCTCAGGAGGTTAAGAGCTACTTACTGCGTTCTTCCAGGAGAGCCCAAGTTGGTTCCTAATTACCATGTTGTGTGGCTCTGGCTCATTAACTACCTGGAACCTAGCGCCAGGGATCCAGGGGAATCTGAACACCCTCTCTGATATGCGCAGGGAGACACACCACACCACACCACACACTACATACGCACACCCATCCCACACACACGAATGAAAATAACAATAAATCTTTTTAACAAAAATAAATTTAACTCGGGTTTGGTTGGTTGGCCCCCACACCTTTAATCCTATACCTCAGGAGACAAAGGCAGTATGTGGCTTCTGTGAGTTCACGGCCAGCTCTGGTCAACATAGTGATTTCCGGACCTGCTGGGGGCCCACAGGGAGGACCCTTTTGTCTCAAAAAGCCCCAAAAAAACAAAATAAAGATCAATTAAATAAAAAAAAAATAAATCCTTGTGGTTAGTTTAGAGAGAATTGGTCAGAAGTTAAGAGCATTGGTATTCTTGCAGAGAACCCATTTTGGTTCCTGGCACCACATGAGGCAACAACCATACCTTATATACCAGTCCCCAGGGATGTGTAGACTTGAGCGATGAGGACATTGATGAGTCTGAGATGAGAGGTTTGAGACACCCGCTTCTGGCCCCTTCTGGGGGGCACTGCATAACACGGATGTCTTTTTTGCACGGAAAATACAGGGGGGCACAATGGCCCAAAAAAGTCATACACATTAAAAATTAATACAAAACCCCATATTTAAATTTTTTTTTATTATTTTTGTTTCTTTATGTGTTTTGAAAGTTTACTGTCTGCAGTTAAATTTGTTTTTGCACCAAATGGCGTTTGCAATGCCCATGAAGGGTTCAGAAAAGAGTCGTCGGGGGATTCCCTTTGGAACTGGAGTTGTTAGGTGTCTTGTTATAAGACGGTCGGTTTTCTTAGCCGCCATGTGGGTGCTGGGAAAATCGCAAACCCCGGTCCTTGCAAGAGCAGTTGGTGCCAACTGCTAGGCTATCTCTCAAAAAAAAAAAAAAAAAAAAAATTTTTAAAAATCTTTTTTTGAGCTGGGCATGGTGTGGCAACATGCTCTTAATCCCAGCACTAGGACGCAGAGGCAAACAGATGCAGGTTGGGATCGCTGTGAGTTAAAGGCCCGCCTGGTATACAAAGTGAGTGAGTTCCAGGACAGCTGGACCCTTGATGATTCAGAGACACCCTTGTCGTTTGTAAACAAGGCAAAAATAACAAAATAGCCCATGGCGTGCGTGGTACACGCCTGTAGTCCCCGCACTCGGGAGGGCAGAGGCAAGCGGCTCTCTGTGATTTCAAGGCCAGCTGGTCTACCGAGCGCGTCCAGGACCGCTGGGGGCCTAAAGGGAGACCTGTCTCAAAATGACAAAAAAAAGGACCAAAATGAATTAAAATAATCAAACTTAAAAATATTTTGGGAGGAGGGTCTTTTTGAGACAGGTCTCCCTACTGCCCCACGCTGGCCTGGAACTCTCTATGTAGACCTGCTGGCCTCTAACTCAAGAGAACCGATTAACCATGCTGTTTGCCTCCCAAGCGCTTTCGGGGACTAAACGCCTCTTTCATTTTTTTTTTTTTTAAACTTTATAAAATTAGAACACCTCTTACTCAGTCTGGGAGTCGTGGCTCACTGCCTTTAATCCTTTCCTAACACTTGGGAGGCAGAGCCGAGCAGAGGAAGGAGGCAGCGGTGGATCTTCTGTGACCGTAGTACAAGGAAGCTGGTCTATCTAAAGTAGTAGTAAGTTCAGGGACAGCTGGAGCTACAGAAAAAAAAAAAAAAAAAAAAAAAAAAACAAAACAAAACAACCAACAACAAAAAAAAAAATTATAAAACCTCTCGAAGTCTAACCAAAATTAAATAATGATGCTACTTGGTGATATATTTACTTTTGAACACTCAATGTTAAGTTGGTGGTTTCCAACAGATAAGCCAATGTCTGCCAACCCAACCTGCTGCAATGCTCAGTGTAGCACCAAACCCTCCACTGGGCCTCGTGGGACGAGACACCGAAATGCACTACTACAGACCAATCCAACGTCAGCCAGATTTGCCTATTTCTGCCTGATGCCAGGGCAAAGCAAAGGCAGGTAGGTCTCAGGATCCTGTTGGGGCATATTTTTGTCTTCTTCTTTTACTTTGGGCAGAAGAATCTAAGTTGGGTTTGGTTGGGGCTGGTGAGTAGGCTCAGCAGGTAACGAGTAAACAAGTTTAAACGGGGGTTTTTAAAGAGCTTTGCATTAAACATGACAACATGGGACAGTTCCACATCCCCAAAAATCTAGTAAGGAAGGAGAGGCAATAATCACAACTCAAAACGTTTCCCTCTGACTGTGTGTGCAAAAATGAACCTGTGTGCAAAAAATACAAAATACAATACTACTACTACTACTAATAAATAATAATATATAATAATCGAGAAACAAGGAGAAAAACAAAAAGGCATCTGAAACCGCTGGGTTTTGGTTTGATCGGTGCGTACAGGGGAATTAAAAACATAAGGAAACAAGTTACAGAAAAGGGGATGGGAGAGATGGCTCTTTCTAATTCTTCCCTTTTTTCTTACTCAGCGGTTTTGGTTAAGAGCGCCGAACTGCCTCTTCCAGAGGACCCATGTTTCGATTCCCAGCACCCACATCATGGCGGCTAAGAACCCGCTTCTTTACCTCAGTTCCAGGGGGAATCCGAACGCCCTCCTTCTGACCTCTGCGGGCATTGCACAACCCACAGGTGTACAACCTTATAGGCCAGGGACTCGTAATTCATTCATTATCATAAAAAAAAGTTTCAAGCAACACATACCACAACATCCCCTTCAACAATTCCATTCTTCCTCTTTCTCCCTCCACATTCAGAGAATTAGAAAGCAAAGAATCTCCGCAGATCTTTGTTACACTGGGCTTACAGCGCCACTGTCACAATTTAGCTATATCCAATGCAAGATATGTCACCCAACACCTTTGGGGGATCCATGCAACACCAATAAAAAAGACCGTTCTGACACATGCTACAATATGGATGAACCTGAAGAGGATTCGGTATAAGTGAAGCGAGGCAAAGACATGCACTGTACAAGTCCACTTATATGGGTACCCAGAGTGGTCAAGTTCACAGAGACAGAGACGTCACGGACAGTGATGAAGCCAGAGGCTTAGCTAGAGGAGGGAGGGGAAGAGGGGAAAAGAGGGGAAAAGAAATGTTTCAGTTTTGCAAAGCTGCAAAAGGTCAGGGGGCCTCCGGGGCCACTTGGTGCTGATAGATTTGCACCAAGTTGGTACTTACCAATTTGGCGCTATTTTCGGAAGTTGGTATCTTAACGTTAATTTATTTAGGGACTTCTAATATCTTCACATTCTACCATATTTATACTATATATATATATATATATATTCTTTTTTTTTTTTTTTTTTTTTTTTTCTTTCTCAAGAAAAGGGTCTCCTGCAGCCCCAGCTTGTCCTGGAACTCCTGTGTATTTAGCCCAGGCTGGCCTTTGAACTCACAGAGCCAGAGATCCACCTTCTCTCCACTTCCGCCTCCCAGTGCTGGGATTGAACGGGGCCACTGGCCCACACCCAGATTTACCACAATTTCAAAAAGCAAAGTCCTAAACCAGCTTCTCAGGCCCAGGTTTCAGGAGAGGAAGGGTTCAACAGCACAGCCTTGGATATCTGGAGTACAGCAGATATCTGAGTCCAGAAGGCTGACTCAATGCTCAAGATGGCAAGGCTGAAAAGTCCCAAATCACCATGAAGGCAGCCCTGCCCACCTGGCCCATGATGCTCTGCTCTACCCCATGCAGACCCAACACTCCAAGGAGGCCAGGGCTGCTCAGTGGGAGGTGCCACTCAAAGATGGAAATAAGCAGCAGCAAGGGTATCTCACAGGAACGCAAAGGACTGCCCACAGACACTGCCCACAGACACTGCCCACGGACACTGCCCACGGACACTGCCCACGGACACTGCCCACAGACAGACACTGCCCACGGACACTGCCCACAGACAGACACTGCCCACGGACACTGCCCACGGACACTGCCCACAGACACTGCCCACGGACACTGCCCACAGACACTGCCCACGGACACTGCCCCCCACAGACAACACTTTAACTGCCCAACGGACCCCTGCCCCTGGACATGCCACGGACATGCCCACCAGACAGGACACGCCCCACCGGGACATTGCCAAGAAGAACCTGCCCAGGCACTGCCCACAGACCACTGCCCATCAAGACACTGCCCACGGACATGCCCAGGACACTGCCCACAGGAACTGCCCCACAGGACAGAACTTGCCCACGGTAAACTGCCCACAGACACTTGCCCACAGAACACTGCCCACAGCAGACACTGCCCCGGGGACACTTGACCCACCGCCCCGGGACAATCGCCCAACGGACCATGTGCCCATGGCACACTGACCACTGGACATGGCGACCTCTGACCAAGCGGACACCTCACCCCACCGGACACTGCCCACGGACACTTCCCACGGACACTGCCCACGGACGGACACTGCCCACGGACAGACACTGCCCACGGACACTGCCCACGGACACTGCCCACGGACACACGGACACTGCCCATGGACACTGCCCACGGTACACGACACCACGGAAATTTTGACCCACGGACCACATGAGACAATGCCCATGACTACTTGCCCAGGGACACACGGACACGCCCATGGACAATTGCCCACAGACATGACACTGCCCACGGGACAATTGACAACGGGACACGGGTCCCCCCGGACACTGCCCACAGACAGGTCCCACTGCCCACGGAAAATGCCCCCGGACCCCACTGCCCACAGACACTGCCCACAGACAGACACTGCCCACAGACACTGCCCACAGACACTGCCCACAGACAGACACTGCCCACAGACACTGCCCACGGACACTTCCCACGGACACTGCCCACGGACACTCCCCACGGACACTGCCCAGGGACCCAAAGGTGGCGGGAGGCTTTAGCTAGACTCCGAGATGATCTTTCTGGAAAAACATCTGCTCAGAACTGGCCCTGTAAAGCCAAGCTCTTACAAACAGGCTAGAACTGACAGTCTTTGTTACAGGGTGTCCTAGTCAAAGTAAACAGGTTTCTGCAGTGTGGAACTTTCCAGAACCTTTCATAGTGTTATGTGTCCAAAACTTATAAGAGGAAACCAGATCACACAGGTTTATCCCAAGCCCACAATCCTCCAAATCTGGGGATTTTCCACGGGAGAAGGTGGTGATTCCACATTAGGAGAGTTGGCTTTGGGGCTGGAGGTGAGGTTCAGTGGCAGGGCACTTGCCTAGCATCTATCAAGCCTTGCCTTCTATCCCCAGAACCACAAAAAAGCAGGGGAAGTGGCCGACTTAGAGTCCACTACAGTTACTCAGATGCTGAGATTTCGATAAATATCAGCTGTCCTCTGCTCACACTCTGCTTTCCAACACTTACAAAGAAGACTGGAGCCATGGAAAGTGGTGCATTTAAGACACAAAATCAGTGTAGGCCTTAACAGAGGGTTTCAATGCTGGGTGGAAAGAGAAAGGAAGACGACTGAGGGAGGGGGAGGAGGAGCTGAAAGGCTTCGGTGTGAAGAGGGGGCACGCTGGAGAATGGGGGAGATAAGGAAAGGTCAGAGAACAAGGCAAAGACTTGTCCTCAGCCAGGCAGGAGGGAAGGAAGAGAGTTGCCAATGCGACTGGGCTGGGCTGAGCTGGGGCTCCCCTCCAGACATAGGGGTTCACCAGAGGCATCTATGACCTTCCTCCAGGGCTCTGACCTGGAAAACCCTCTGACAGACCTGAAGCCTCCTCAAAGCCCATATAGTCACATAGTTCAGAAAGGACCCCAGTAAGTGCTTTAACATAAACATCTTTCTTTAATAGAGAGAGAGAGAGAGAGAGAGAGAGAGAGAGAGAGAGAGAGAGAGAGAGAGTTAGTTAAGTCCTTGCCTTGTTTGAGGCAGGGTCTCCTACTCACTGCTGTATATAGCAGGCTAACTGTCCCAAAAGCTCCTGGCATTTTCCTGCCTCCACATCCCACCCCATTACAGACCCCCAAAACCCACAAGAGCTGGAAGCTCTATGGATCCAAGTTCAGGTCCTCACTCTTGCTTGGCAAAGGTTTTGTTCACAAGCCATCTTCCAAGCCCTCAATTTCTCTTTCTATGAGAAAGCAGGAAGCCAGGCATGGTGGCACACACCTTTAATCCCAGCACTCAGGAGGAAGAGGCAGGTGGATCTCTGTGAGTTCAAGGTCAGCCTGGTCTACATAGTGAGTTCCAGCCCAGCTGGGGCTACAGCGAGACCCTATCTCAAAAAAAAAAAAAAAAAGACGAAGAAAAGAAAGATGGGCTGGGGAGATGAGTCAGTGGTTAAGAGTGTTGGCTGTTCTTGCAAAAAACCCAGATTCAAATCCCAGCACCCACATGGCAGCTAACAAGCACCCACAACCCCAGTCCCGGGGATCTGATGCCGTCTTCTGTTCTCTGAGGACACTGCACGACATGGTTGTACTTACACACAGGCAATACATTCATACACATAAAATAAAAATAATAGAAAAATTTTCAGAAAAGTTAGAAAGGAAGGGAGGAAGGGAGGGAGGGAAGAAGGAAGGGAGGAAGGGAGGGAGGGAGGAAGGAAGGGAGGAAGGGTGATGTAGTTCTTTAATTCCAGCACCTGGGAGGCAGAGTCAGGGAGAATTAGGAGCTCAAGGCTGAGAGTGCATCAAGAATTTGAGGCCAGCCTGAACTACATACAAAGACCCTGTCTTAAAACCAAAATGATAATAGTAGAACTAAAAAAAACAGATAAGATTATAGTGCAGCCCCTTTGGAGAGTGGGTGCTGGGAAACAGATGCCCACCACCAAAGTGGACAAATCCCAGACAGGGTAAAGAGCCAATGCTGAGAGAAGAGCAGGCTCTGGCTGTGTTCTGCTGGGGGCACCTGGTTGGCACAGGAAGAAAGCACATGGAGACATGAAGGGACATCTCCGAGGCCGGATGGCAGGAAAGAAAGGAGTCATCAGCCAGCTCCTCTCTCTGCCCAGGTGCTTAATAAAGACTGCCTTCTTTTGTTCCTGCTAGAAACATCTAGAAACATCGGCCTAGTGCCATCTACTGAAGTCCTGGCAGGACTATAAAGTGACCACATCAGTGGCGTCCCCTCCCCTGTGGAGCTGGGGTTTAAAATCAGAAGCACATCCCTGTCTTCAAAGTGACCTTGGCCAAGGTCCTGTCTACAGTCACTTCCTTCAGGGCCTGGATTTGCAAGGCAGGCAAGAACAGAACTCCACAGGCCTGCATTCATAACTTTCCCATTTCATCTGCTCACTTGAAGCACGCAGTGACTACGCAGCACATGGTACAAAAAAGAACTCAAGAAAATAGCTCCAAGTGGTCTGTGTTGCGGTTCTCCATGTATTGTGGTTCTCCATGTATTGTCTCTTAGTCTAAGCCTTTTGATCTGTAAGACAGTCTTGTAACAATTAATAATAGCCGCCTGCTCTTACTAATTGAGAGCTCACTAGGGGCCACGCTGCCCTGCAGCCCTGGATTACGTCACTCCATCCAGCAGTGCTAGAAGAGGCAATCGGTGGCCCTACTTAATGGACAGTGAAAATTATAGGAAGAAGCAGAACCAAGCTGTGTGGCTCAGAACTAACCTGGGATTGGTTCTCCTCTCTCTCTCTCTCTCTCTCTCTCTCTCTCTCTCTCTCTCTCTCTCTCTGGCAAAGTCTCACTCTGTAGCCTACTCTTGCCTCAAACTGGTGAGTGATTCCTCTGCCTCAGCTTTCACAGGTGCAGGGATTACAGGTGTGAGGCACCATGGCCAGTTTGTCTGTCTTTTTTTCTTTCTTTATTGTAAACAGGGTCTCCCAGTAGCTTCAGCTTTATTTATTTATTTACTTATTTATTTATTATTTTATTTTATTTTAGACAGGGTCTCCCTGTAGCTTCAGCTGTCCTAGAACTTAGTATGTAGACCAGGCTGGCCTGGAACTCCCAGAGATCTGCCTTCCTCTACCTCCCAAGTACTGGGATTAGAGGGGTATGCTACCACACCCTGCTATTTAGTTTTTTATTTTTTTAATTTTATTCTTTATGTGTATGAATGTACTGTCTGCATGCAGGTCTGTGCACCTGTGTCATGCAATGCTGCAGAGGTCAGAAGAGGGTGTCTGACTCCCCTGGAACTTGAGTTAAAGACAGCTCTCAGCCACCATGTGGGTGCTGGGGATCGAACCCAGGTCCTCTGCAAGAGCAGTGGGCGCTCCTAACCACTAGACCATCTCTCCAGCTCCCTATTTAGTTATTTTTATTACATTTATTTATTCATTCATGCCACACCGTCAGTGTGAAGGTCAGAGGACAACTTGGAGTCAGTTCTCTTTCACCATGGGGGTCCTCCAGGATTGAACTCAGATCATTAGGCCTGGTGGCAAGTGCCGAAGCCATATTACCAGCCCCAAGTCCAGTTTTAACCTGGGATTCTCAAGCAAGGGGCTTAAGCTCTCCACAGACACAGGGAAGGCAAGGACAATCACTGAGCTGAAACTGGGATACCTTCAACTTGCAAGAGGTTAGGGGAACACAGGGCATAACTCACTGTATAAGGAACACTCTTGCTGTTTTAGCCGAATTATACATTTTACAATTTATAGGAGCCGTTTGTGAGACGTACACATGTGTAGATTCTGAGTTTGGTTTCTAAGTGGGGTACGCTGGACTGGCAGCACGTGCAAAGGAATCCAACTCTGGCCAAGAGAAGCCTGACCTTACCATCTTAGAAACTTTTGTAAAACCAGTCTCACCAGCTGAGTCCCTCAGATAAACGTCACCTGTTTTGGGTTTTTGTTTTGTTTTGTTTTGTTTTGTTTTGATTTGGTGTTTTTTTATTTGATTTGGCTACAGGAGACAGGGTCTCCCTGTAGCCTCAGCTGTCCTGGAACTCACTCTGTAGACCAGGCTGGCCTTGAACTCACAAAGATCTGCCTGCCTCTGCCTCCCAAATGCTAGGATTAAAGGCATGCGCCACCACGCCCGGCTTAAACGTCACCTGTTTTAATCTTCCAAGGCTCTTGAAAGGTTTTTGTGGTTGTTGGCTCCTGAAGAAACTGGGGCCCATCATGATTGAGGCCCTGAGATCACTGGGCCCAGCAAGGCTAACTGGAGGACATCCTCTACCCAGGGAGGGAGAGAGGAAGAGAAAGAGTCAGACTATATCTTTCCAGTGTTTTCAGGCTTAGAAAATTCCCCTGAGCCCCACTCTTCCTCCACCTGCATCTTGGCTTTTTCTTTTGTTTTAGAATGTGTCTCACTGTGTAGCCCCATCTGGCTTTGAGCTCAATATCCTCCTGCCGCCGTCTGTGTGATTTAAACACTAGCCCAAGTCTTTCTTAGGACACCTCAGCCCAATAAAGAATAAGCACAGCTCCAAGACCAGCTCCTGTCTTCTGAGGCTCCTTCCGGATATGTGGCCACGGCTTTATCTTCACGTTCCCCGGAGTCTGTTAGTGGGATCCCATTGGCCCTCTGGATGGCCCTGAAGCCTTAGGCACAAGGCCCCCACTGCTAGGCACCTGTGTGTTGGGGGGGGTATTTGATCCCCCTCTGTGGGCTTCTCAAGGGGCCCAAAGGGGATAATTCTGGGCTGGCTCTAGTCAGCAACTAGTAAGGGGCTTTTTTTTTTTGCTTTTTTTTTTTTTTTTTTTTTTGTCCTTTTCGAGACAGGGTCCCCCTGTAGTCCCAGCTGTCCTGGAACTCACTCTGTAGACCAGGCTGGCTTTGAACTCACAAAGATCCTCCTGCCTCTGCCTCCCAAGTGCTAGGATTAAAGGCATGCGCCACCACGCCGGCTTTTTTTTTTTTTTTTGCCTTTTTGAGACAGGGTCCCCCTGTAGCCCCAGCTGTCCTGGAACTCACTATGTAGACCAGACAGGCCTTGAACTCACAGAGATCCTCCTGCCTCTGCCTCTCAAATGCTGTGATTAAAGGCGTGCACCACCATGCCCGACCTAAGACAGTTCTTAGCCACCATGTGGGTACTGGGAATCGAACCCAGGTCCTCTGCAAGAGCAGTCAGTGCTCTTAACCGCTGAGCCATCTCTCTAGGTCTCTAGGAGTCCCTAGGGCCTCCATTCTTTGTTGAGGTCCCTGACCATGCAGCCCACAGCTGTACACACCCATCACCTGGGAGAGTGTTCAGCCTGGCCTCAGAGTTCCATGCCCCCTCTTCCATCACGAGAGCCCAGTCATTAAAAAGGAGAGCATCAAGGAGAGGAGAGCTGGTTTTAGTGTCTGCCCAATTTTGGACCCCTCCTCAGCCCTTGAATCACTTTATTCTTTTGGCTTCCATTGCACAGAGCCCCTGGGCTTTCTTGGTTTTCACCTCCCCAGAATAATCCTGCTGTTGATGAAGAAAGAAAGAAGTCAGGCAGCCTTTGTCTGCCTGAGGCTCTGCCATCAGAAACTCCCCAGGGATTCCTCAGATAGGGGGTTCGCAGGAGAGTGGTGGTGCCCTAGAAAGCACCTTGGGAGGGGGTGGAGCCTATGCCTCAGCCACCACCAGGATAACCCTTTAACATGGCAACACGACATTCTCTACAAAGTTCACACTTGAGAACCTCATAATCAAGTTACAAAAATAATTGCCCCCTTGAGAAAAAAATTTTTTTTTGTCTTTTCAAGACAGGGTCTCCCTGAGGCCCCAGCTGTCCGGGAACTCACTCTGTAGACCAGGCTGGCCTTGAACTCACAAAGATCCACCTGCCTCTGCCTCCCAAGTGCTAGGATTAA
This sequence comes from Rhizomys pruinosus, assembly GCA_009823505.1. NCBI lineage: Eukaryota > Metazoa > Chordata > Mammalia > Rodentia > Spalacidae > Rhizomys > Rhizomys pruinosus. The sequence goes on along the minus strand of VZQC01003012.1, from coordinate 3,212,345 downwards.
AGGCGTGCGCCACCACGCCGGGTGAAAAATCTGTTTTTTATGAGACTGACATGCTAACAAGGCACCTAAAATCTGTTTTCTTTTTTAATTTTATGCCAGGTGTGGTGGTGAACACCTTTAATCCCAGCACTCAAGAGGCAGAGGCAGGCTGATCTCTGAGGTCAAGGCCAGCCTGGTCTACATAGTGAGTTCCAGACCAGCTGGAGTACAGAGAGACCCTGTCTCAAAAAGACTAAAAGTATTTATTTATTATTTTTATTTTATGTGTATGAGTGTAGTGTGTGCACGTATGAGTGCACCCGTGTCATGCAGTGCCCAGGGAGGTCAGAAAGAGGGTGTTGGATCCCCTGGACCTGAAGTTAGAACTTCAGGTTGCTAGCCTCCATGTGGGTGCTGGGACCTGAACCCAGGTCCTCTGCAAGAGCAGCCGGTGCTCTTAACCATTGAACCATCTCTCCAGCACCCCAAAATCTGTTTTAAGTTTATGATTTTATGCTGGGAAACATCATAGCTAGCTGGGGCACATGAAGCTCACAGGCAGAAAGTTGAATATAGCCACAACCTTACACAGCCAAGGCCTCGCTGGAAACACACATGCCTGTTCAAATTGCCAGGGCAGGCCACTCAGAGCACAGTGACCCAAGGGCATTGTGGAACTGTCAGGACCAAGCAGGCCCTGCTTGCCCCAGCCCAACTGAGTCAGAGCTTGCACCTCAGAAGCTCCTGTGTAGTCAGTCTCCGGTGCCCCAATTGTGTCTATTGAAATGAGCCTCAGGGACTCCCAGAGGTCACAGGCATGGGGTCCCTCTACCCAGCTCTTCTGTCTTCCCTAGCTATCCTATCACCTGCTTCTCCTCTCTTCCCATTTGCCGCAGGCTGGGACCCCTGCTGTCCAATGTGTTATCACTGTCTGCAAAGTAAATGCACAGGCTCTACAAGGCCCAGCCTCTCAGAAGTGTGACAGAGTTAGCACAAAACCTCTGCCATCCAGACTGTGCATAGCCACCTCTGTCCCAATGCACTTGGCTTTCTTGTGCTCCTGATATTCATTCCCTCCCTCAGCATCCTGCTCACATCTCTTGGGGCCTCTCCAGGGCAGAAGAGAAGCACAAAGACAGTCCCAGAGAGGAGGCAGACAAAAGGGAACAGCAGAGTCGTGAGAAGGTGGGGGCGCAGGGAGGCACCCGCGGCACAGGAGCCAACAGGGGTGAATGTGGAGAGCCAGGACAGGGCTTCTGAAGTCATGTGGTCCTGGGCTGCCCGAATGTTCTGGAGAGAGGAGGACTAACTCACATAAGGCATTCTGAGACAGGTATTGTTTCCTCAGGGCTACAGGAGCAGAACAGAGTGTTTGAAGCAGGGAATCAACATCAGATGAAGAACTGAACTCAGCTCTGTCAATACAAGATAGGCTTGGGGTGGAGCAGGTGGGACCCAGTTCGTGAGTACACGGCAGCCCCCCCACCAAGGATGAAGACGTTGGGAAGCACCTGCAGGAGGAGGGGTGGCAGAGTGGAGGTCTGAACTCCAGCTTCACCTGCTCAGACACAGCCAGTGCCCTCAGGACCCCCATTTGGCAAATACCATTTCTCCCCTGGTAAAAGGTTCACATTTTTGCAAGCTACAGGAGACCAGTGGAGGTTGAGACATCACCCCTAAATCAGCCATAGCACCCTGAACTTCTTTATAGTGTGCCTAGAAATCAAGAAAGAAAGGTAGGAAGCAGGGGGAGCTGCAGGGCCACCCAGAGTACTCACTGTGTGCCCAGCATACGGCTAGACCGGCACCTCTACATGAGCCTCCAACATAAACTGCTTCCAGATCTGCTTTGTCCAGATGCAGTGAGAATGAACGCACTGCCCCTGCCAGGGACTGTCCTGGGGGTTCAAAAGGACTACATCAAGCTGAGCATGGTCACAAATGGCTTAAATCCCAGAACTTGGGAGGCAGAAGCAGGCGGATCTCTGTGAGATCAAGCCAGCCTGGTCTACATAGTAAGTTCCAGGGCAGCTGAAGCTACAGGGAGACCCTGTCTCAAAAAAAAAAAAAAAAAAAGTAAAATAAATAAATAAGGACTGGATAGTCACTCAATATACTAACTTCCCCACACAGCAGGGGAGGCTTAGCCAGTGTGTGACTTCTCCCACTAATGCCAGCCAGTGTGCAAAGAAGGTACAGCAGCCCCCAAGGCCACAATAACGACTTATAAATGACTTTACAATAAAGAACACAATAATGACTTAACAAGTCATCCACCCAGAGTGCTTCTCACAAAGCTGCTCAGGTGATACAGAGGGAGCAGCCTTGGAACACCAACAATGCCAAGGTGACAGGGGGACAATTTGGCTTAAGAGCCTCAGCAGGGTACTCCAGAGTAAGGTCACAAAGTCCCCAGCTCAGAGCCCAGGCACCATCATGTGCTATTCATGTGTGTCTCTGATCTTACAATTCCTCCTTTGTCCAGATGTTGTGAAAATTGTAGGTAAGTTCTCAGTGGAACCCAGTACAAAGCTAGAACTCACTCTGTTAGTTTGAGCTACCTCATAAAGAGGAAGACCCTGATCCCAGGAGTCTTTTGCCATGGGGCACCCTTGCTGGGTCTGAGTCAGCACAGGCAGGCTTGGCCATGGTATGGGAACAGGGAATAGAGTGAGAAACTCGAGGCTTAGAGTCCCGGGTGGTTCATTCAAAAAGGTTCGGTGGGAGACACCAGAGACTCTGGTCCCTGTAGGAAGCCAGTCTGCAGCAGCCTCGGTAGGGAGGGTGCAGAGAGAAAGTCCTAGGCTTTCATGTGTCATTTATGAGTGACTGAACCCAAGATCTCATGCATGTTAGATCCAGCCCGTAGGCTTTGAATTTGAGCACCTGCTCAACTTCATCTGGAATTACAAGGCTGCACCCCACCATCCACTCAGAGGATTCTTCTGACCAGAGTCTGTAATGCTGTGACAACAGGAAGCCAGCTTTGAGGGCTGTACCTTTTGACCACTAGGTCTGATCAGCCAGTGCCTAGCCCTCCCAACTCCCAGGCCAGGAAGTTCTGGAAGGAAAGGGCCAGGGGAGGGACTGGGTGAAGGGTAGCCTTGCAGGCAAGGGTCACAGCTCAAACTAAGTGCAAGGTGAGGTCTGACTCATGGCTCAAAAGGAAGAACACCCAAGGCTGCCACCCTGCTGTCCTCAGACTCCAGCTTCCATTCCCACCCCAATTCTTCCTGCCAACAGGACATTTTCCCCTGTCTTCTTCTAGGCTGGCACCACCTTAAACCCAGTGGCCTTCAGTGTCAGGGGAGTCTGGCTAGAACCAGTGACCTAATTAAGGCCCCAACTGCACACCCAGTGGTCACGTGACCTTAGGCACAACCTGAGAAGGTGGTCATTTACCTTTTTCCACATCTCACTTACAGGCTTATGCCTGAGTGGGTCAGTGGCTCTGCTGAAGGGAGCTGCAGGACCCCGTCACAGGCTCCAGTTACTTCCTGGCAGTGCATCCCGCTTTGATGCAACTGTAGCCAGCTGAGCTCAGAATCTCTGCAGGAGGGCAAGCACTTGCTGCATTTGTCGCCCTGAGACAGGGAGGTGACAGGGAAAGGTGGCGCACTCCTTTAATCCTAGCACTCAGGAGGCAGAGGCAAGCAGATCTTTGTGAGTTCAAGGCCAGCCTGGTCTACAGACTGAGTTCTAGGACAGCTTGGGCTACAGGGAGACCCTGTCTCGAAAAGACAAAAAAAAAAAAAAAAAAAAAAAAAAAAAAAAAAGACTTAATCCCTGGGTCCAATCCTCAGCACCCACACACAGACACTCAAATCTTGTGCTGGAAATGTGGCTCAGTTGGTATAATGCTAAGCTAGCATGTGTGAAGCCCTGGGTTCAATCACTAAGCACCACATAAGCCAGGCGTGGTAACATACACCAGGAGTTCAGAGGTAGAGATCGGAGGATCAGAGCTTCAAGGCCATCCTTGACTACACAGAAAATTTGAGGCCAGCCTGGGATACATGAGACCCTGTCTTTATTTTATTTTATTTTTTGGTCTTTTTGAGACAGGGTCTCCCTTTAGTCCTAGCTGGCCTGGAGCTTGCTATGTAGACCAGGCTGGCCTTGAATTCACAGAGATCTGCCTGCCTCTGCCTGAGTGCCAGGATTAAAAGTGTACACCACCATGCCTAGCCCTGTCTTTATTTTTTAAAAATATTTTTTATTATTATGTGTTTTTAAATTTTTATTTATTTATTTATTTAGTCTTTTCGAGACAGGGTCTCCCCTGTAGCCCCAGCTGTCCTGGAACTCGCTCTGTAGACCAAGCTAGCCTTGAACTCACAGAGATCCACTTGCCTCTGCCTCCCAAGTGCTAGGATTAAAGGCGTGCGCCACCACGCCCAGCTAATTTTATTTATTCTTTATGTGTATGATTGTCCTGTCTGCATACAGGTCTGTGCACCCGTGTCGTGCAATGCTGTGGAGGTCAGAAGAAAGCATCGGATTCCCCTGGTACTAGAGTTAAAGATGGCTCTCAGCCGCCATGTGGGTGCTGGGGATCGAACGTGGGCCCTCTGCAAGAGCAGTCGGCTCTCTTAACTGCTAGGCCATCTCTCCAGCCCTATTTATTATGTTTTCTGTATCTTGGTGTATTGCCTGTCTCAAGACACAGAGGAGCTGAGGAAAGCCACGTATGTTCAAATCACTGCTTCACCCCTCACAGGGCCAGTTCACTGCTGTCTGCTTCTGCTCCTTTCAGAGTGCTTGAAAGGAAGGACTGAGTTCCCCTGTGTGCATGGCTAGGAACAGATCTTGTACACAGTAGGTGCCCTGTGAGATTCCAACCACACTGCTCTGCTGGGGAGCCCAGCATTCAGTACCACTGGACAACCGAGATTGGAGAAGCCTGAAGCACTCAGGGAGGGGCAGAGAATCGTTGCCAAGACCAAGCTGGGCAGGATCCAGGGCCAGCTTCCCCAAGGCCATGACTGAACTCAGCAGGTCCCCACAGGCAAAGAGCTCTGGCTGTCACAGCGAGATATTTTTGGCAAGAGCTGTCCCAAGACACAATGGTATTCAGTGAGCATTGTGGCAAGGGAGAGGGGGGATATTAGAGGGGGCAGGGAGGAGATGGATGGTGGGGGTTGGTCCCTTTGCTGTTTCTCCATCAGGAAGGGGTGGAAGGACCAGCCTAGGGCACACAACAGTTTTGAACAATATTCGCCTGCTTCCTGCAGGCCTAGTCCAAGTTGGCTGCAGGCTGAGGGTTGACCTTGGATAGGCAACCAGGCAGCCTCCGTATGCACCAGAGGTGAGGGTCACTGTGTTGGAATCGGCCCCTAGCAGAAATAGAGGGAACCCCCTGCCATTCCACTGGGTCCCCACCTAGTCCCCACCCTGTCCCCAAGGCTCTGCTTGGCCTGGGACCAGAGGAGGAGTCTGCTGCCACCCAGGCCTAGCTCTAAACCAGAGAGCTGACCTTCCATTCAGCAGCAAAAACGGGCTGGGTGGTGGGATGGCTCAGCCCTAAAATGCTTGCCATGCAAGTTTAATGACCTGAATTTGATCCCCAGAATCTCCCTAAGATGGAGAGAATTGACTCTTCAGGTCGCCCTATGACCTCCACGCCTGTGCTATGACATGTGCCCACACACACATCATGCACATACATACACACAACAGTAATAAATAATTTGAAAAAATAATTTTCAAATGGAGAGATGGCCAGCACTTAAGAGCACTGCTGCTCTCGCAGAGGACCTGGGTTCGATTCCCAGCACCCACATGGCAGCTAACAACCATCCATAACTCCAGTTTCAGGGAGATCTGACACCCTCTTCTGACCTCCATGGGCACTGCATGACACGGGTGCACTTACACGCATGAAAGCAATACATTCATAAAATAAAAAATTTAAAGATATCATTTATTAGCTGGGCGTGGTGGCACACGCCTTTAATCCTAGCACTCCGGAGGCAGAGGCAGGCGGATCTTTGTGAGTTCAAGGCCAGCCTGGTCTACAGAGTGAGTTCCAGGATAGCCAGAGCTACAGGGAGACCCTGTCTCGAAAAGACAAAAAAAAAAAAAAAAAATAGCATTTATTGAGACACAGTTATTAACATATTTTAAACTGTTTTTTTTTTTTTTTGTCTTTTTTGAGACAGGGTCTCTCTGTAGCTCTGGCTATCCTAGAACTCACTCTGTAGACGAAGCTGGCCTTGAATTCACAGAGATCAGCCTGCCTCTGCCTCCCAAGTGCTAGGATTAAAGGCATGCGCCACCAGGCCCGGCTTTTTTTTTTTTAATTTTATTTATTTTTGTATGTGTATGAATGTACTGTCTGCATGTAGGTTTGTGCACCTGTGTCGTGCAATGCTGCGGAGGTAAGAAGAGGGTCTCAGATTCCCCTGGAATTGCAGTTCTCCTGGAATTGGAGTTACAGACGGTTCTTAGCCGCCATGTGGGTGCTGGGGATCGAACCTGGGTCCTCTGCAAGAGCGTCGGTGCTCTTAACCGCTAGGCCATCTCTCCAGCCCCAATGCCCGGCTTATTTATTTTACTTCTTATGAGTGTACTGCCTGCATGTAGATAGGTGCACCCATGTTGTCAGAGGTCAGAAGACGGTGTTGGATTCCCCTGGAACTGGAGTTAAAGATAGTTCTTAGCTGCCATGTGAGTGCTGAGAATTTAACCGGGCTCCTCTGAAAAAACAGTCAGTGCTCTTAAGTGCTGATCCATCTCTCCAGTCCCCCTTCCCAAAAAAATAGTAAAATTTAAGAAATAAAGAAAATAAAGTAGGTGCAGCTCAGTGGTAGAACGTTTGCTTAGCATTTACAAGACCCTGGGTTCTATCCCCAGCATACATGCACAGGCACACACACGTACACCACTACACAAAATCCTCTAAGCTAAGGAAAGGGACCCTAGCAACAGAATGGCTGCCACTAGAGGAACCGGGGCCATTGCTGCATGGTGAGTCCACGCACTACCATCTTGGAAGAGAGGAGAAAGTAGAGGCATGGCCCCCATGACGAAGACACCAAGAGAGGCTGAGGAGGTAGGGAGGCAGGGAAAGGGAGAGAACAACAGCAAGCAGTCCTCAAAGACAGAAGAAGGCAGGAGCGGATGAAGTCAATCAGCTGAGCCCGCCTAAACCCAAAGGGGGTGAGTGGGGGGTTACTGAAAGGCAGCTTGGAGGAGAGTCGACGCATCTTTCCACACACCCTCAAGCGCCACCCTGCACTCTAGCCTGCTCACAGATCAATATCCAAAAGGAAGAGGAAAACCCAGGGATAGATGTAGATTGCAGACAGATGTGGGTGTACCAGGACAAAGGACTCAGAACCACAACTGTCACTGTCACAGAATGCCATGACACACTGCTCTCCACCCCCTTGCTGGATTCCAGGCTTACTATGCAAACTCCCCTCGTGTAGACAGATACATAGGTGAACATATGAGAATCATGGCACGTCATCTCACAAAAACGCTGAGGAACATGGTTGGGGCTATGTATGTTTCTTTCCTCACAGAACCCCCTGTTCCAGGCTCTATCTCCAGTTTAGGAAAACCCACTATATATCAACCTCCCCGAGTGATCACTGGCTTGCATGAGCCCAGGACCCAGTGCTAGCCTGTAGAGTGCCTCGGGCTAGTTTAAGGGACAGAGCACTGAATCTTTCCCCCACTGATTTTGTTGTTTGTTATTGTGGACTTTTTTTTTGTTGTTGTTGTTGTTGCTTTGTTCTTTGAGACAGGATCTCACTATGTACCCCAGATGGCCTGGAAATCAGTGTGTAGACCAGGCTGGCCTCAAACTCAGATCCACCTGCTTCAGGCTCCCAAATGCTGGGATTAAGGGTATACATGACCATGCCCAGCTATTGTGGGTTTTTGGAACAGGCTCTCATATAGCCCAGGGAATATAAACCATTATGTGGCTGAGGATGACCCTGCACTTCTGATCTTCCTGCCTCCACCTTTCAAGTACTGGGATTACAGGCATGCATACCACCAGCCACTTCACCCAGTTAGAATTTCCCCCACTGTGTAGAAGTCTTTCTTGCTTCTGGATTTTGGTCCCATTGGATATGACTTGGGGAAACTTGGCATCTTACTATCAGCCCAAGTATGATAGCAGAGGTCAGTGGAGGGAGGGCAGAAGCCAAGACATTGACAATAGTGGGAACCCATATTCTCCAAGGCCACCCTGTCTTCTAATTCCCTGTTATTTAGGATGACACATTTCTCTATTGATGAGTGAGTTTGGAAGAGAGTTTTCTATCAAAGATAGTTCTCAGCATTGTTGTTTTTCATGAACGTGCAAGAGGGCTGGTGGTGGTTCCTGGGAACAGGACCTCCCCAGGCCTGTACATTCTAAGTACCAATACTGTCACTATTTTAAAATTTTATATGTTGAAAAATATTTTATAGCTGAGCATGGTGGCACACACCTTTAATCCCAGCACTCAGAAGGCAAAGGCAGGCAGATCTCTGAGTTCAAGGCCTGCCTGGTCTACACAGTGAGCTTCTGTAGAAACCCAGACCAGCTGGGGTTACAGAAGACCCTGTCTCAAAAAAGACAAAAAACTCGGGACTGGAGAGATGGCTCAGTGGTTAAGAGCACTGACTGCTCTTACAGAGAACCCGGGTTCGATTCCCAGCACCCACATGGTGGCTAAGAACCGTCTTTAACTCCAGTTCTAGGGGAATCCGAGGCCCTCTTCTGACCTCCACGAAAACTCATTATTGCCTGTATGTATGTAAGTGCACCCATGTCGTGCAATGCCCACAGAGGTCAGAAGAGGGTGTCAGATGCCCTGGAACTGGAGTTACAGATGGTTGTTAGCCACTGTGTGGGTGCTGGTGTTCAGGCCCAGGTCCTCTGCAAGAGTAGCCAGGGCTCTTAACCACTGAGCCATCTCTCTAACCCTATTTTAAAACATTAAACACGGAGCATTATATTTTAATAAAAGATAGGTTGGGTATGGTAGTATGCACTTGTGATCTAACAACTCTCAGGAGGCTGAGGCAGGAGGCTCTAGAGTTCCAGGGCATTTTTCTTTTTATTTCTTTTTATTTTTTTAAACTTTATTTCTCATGTGTATGAATGTACTATCTGCATGTAGGTTGATGCACCTGTGTTGTGCAATGCTGCGGAGGTCGGAAGAGGGCATCGGATTCCCCAGGAACTGGAGTTAAAGATGGTTCTTAGCCACCATGTGGGTGCTGGGAATCGAACCTGGGTCCTCTGCAAGAGCAATCGGTGCTCTTAACTGCTGAGCCATCTCTCCAGCCCCTTATTTCTCTTTTTGATTTATTATTTTTAATTAATATTTTATTTATTTTTATTTTAGTGTATAAGCGCATTGCCTGAATGTATATAAATAAGCGCACCTGAGTTGTGCAATGCCCAAGGAGGCCAGGCAATGTCAGATCCCCTGGAACTGTAGTTACGGATGGTTATCAACTGCCATGTGTGGATGCTGGGAATCGAACCCAGGTCCTCTGCAAGAGTAGCCAGTGCTCCTAACCACTGAGTCATTTCTTCAGTGACTCCCCATTAAGTTTTCTTTAAACTGCAAGATTACCTCCCAATAAGTAGAACTTGGTTATTTCTGGGGCAAGGGTTAGGTCCTGGCAAAGCAGTTCCATAAAGACTTCCAAAGAGGTGAGGTAAAGAACTCCCCTGACCGTGGTGGTTAAGGACACAGATACACAAAGCCAGTCTCCAATTAGTTTCATCAGTTTTCAACTTGAGTACACCACAGCCTACCTCTTGGTGAAGTGATACCAAGGTGACCTTCCTGAGGCTGCAGATGTCACTCAGGGATCCCAGGTGCAGGGAGCAGCTGCCTAGCATCCTGAGTGGGCAGGAGATACAGACAAGATTCTTGTTTCCACTCAGTATGAGTCTTCCAGAGGCAACTCTGGGTTGCTGGGACCTGGCCTTGTCCTATTGCCCACCCAACTGAGGGACCAAAGGGTGCCACATGGCTTCCGCTTTTAAAGTAGGATCTGAAGTCTGGCCCAGTGAAAGAAAGTCAGCCAGTGATGGGGGAAAAGCCGAGAAGGGGCAAATGATGACAAAGTCCCCCCAGACTCTTCGGGCAAGGCAGGCGGAAGGTCCTAGAGTTCTTCCCTGGACAGGGACAGATCACATTCATGGAGTTATAACTACAGAGCCATCACCATTTTTACATCACCTAAGGCCATTTGCCTCATAATGGCAGACTCCCTATGGTGGCAACAGGACCCCAGTACCCACAAAGACAAATACATCTCCTATCTGACCCTTTCCATTATACCCTGACCTACCCAGGACCCAGAAGGGACCTTGACTCCCCCAACCTCCCATAAGCCTTCACCCCTTCCTCACTCCAGACCTCACATGAGGATTCAGGCTTGGACCTACTCCAGTCACCAGAGCTCTTTCCTTCCTACAGCTGAGCTTCCTTCCCTTCACTGAGCCCTCACTGCCACCTGCAGTCTCCAAAGGCCAAGCAAGTTGCCACCATGAGTCAAGGTTTCAGCCCCCTCCTGTCTCCAGAGGCTGCTCCCTAGGCCTTCACTGCTGCCTCCAGCCAGAGCTGAATCATATTCCAGTTCCAGCTGGCTGTTCCTCTCTGGCTATGTCCAGGAGCACTAGTGCATGCCCAAAGCCCCAGAGTGTGCTAAGCTACCTGTAGTGTTGTCTACACAGGTGGTGGGTTCATTCTAGGCAAACTGCATCCCCTCACCTGTACCCAGCAGGAACGTGGTCACTGGGACCGGAGTGGAGCTCAAGGGCAGAACGCTTTCCTAGCTTGCCAGGGGAGCCATCACCAGCACCGCAAAATACGAACTTTGTTTTCTGTTTTGTTTTTTGAGACAAGGTCTGATGAGAGTCTAGGCTGACCTGGTACTCACTATGTAACCCAGAATGACTTTGAACTTCTGATCCTCCTGCCTCTACCTACCCCCACCAAGTGCTGGAATCACAGATGTGCATCACCACATCAGCTTTTATGCAGTGCTAGGGATCAAACCCAGGGCTGGGCAAGTGCTCTACCAACTTAGCTACACTTCCCCGTCCAAGAGAACTTTCAGAACATTTCATTAGTCAATTTCAAAGTCCAATTATTCAAATTCTCATCAAATGTGATGCAGAGGTGACTCCTAGAAAGAGCAAGGCAGGAGCAGGGCGGGGGAGGAGGAAGGGGGCATTCCTACAAAAAGAAAAGCCAGCCATCTACAGTGGAAGCGCCTCCATCTCTTAATCATATGTGCTGGCAAACTACCCAGTGTCTAAATGGGTCTGAGAACTGGTTCCAATTCATGGCATCTTTCTGCTAGAGACCAAACCTCAGCGAAGCAGCCTGGGGCTCCCTCCCAGAGCTTCCAGCCAGCTCTGGCTCCTCTTTGTCCTCCCCTCAAGTCAAGAAGGTTAAATGAACAAACCCCACTGAGAAAACTTCAAGTCCAAGTTGAATCACGATTGGCAGGGGAGGCAACCCAGAGGATTCAGAACTCTATTTCTTTGAGAAGAAAATCTTTGGCTTTCATTCCTTTCTCATTCTGCACCTGGGACAGAACCTCAAGTATTCTGAGCAGACACTCTGCTAATGAACTACATCTCAGCTCACATTAAAGCTTCAGATGCCAGGAAGCAGGTGCCGCCCCTCCAATTCCTAGCTCACCTAGGAGGGTTCACTCCCACCCCACCCCCGTGGCAAATTCCCAGCCTTCCAATCTACATCTCTCCCTGCTAGGGGGACTGAGGGTGTAGCTCATGTAGAGGGTGTGCTGGCCATCCACAAGAATAAGGAAAAATCCCAACAGTCTACACTCCTTCCTTCCTCCCGAGGACAAGATTAAGAAGGAAAGGAAAATGGGGAGGGAAATGAAGAATCCACCTTTGTAATGGTCAGTGGCGTCTTGACAGCGGAGGGATGGGGGGGGTGGGGGGGGTGGGAGGGGGGATGTGGCCTTGGCAGGGCTTCCTCGACATCAGCACTTTGGATTCTTAGTGAAAAAGCAACTCTGCCCATCTGCAAATGTTCCCTTCCCACCCTCTTTGGGGAGTTGAAACCCAAGCTCTTACCATGCCACAGAGGCACCACAGCTGCATTTTAAGCCGCTGCACTTGGGTCCCGCCTGTACATGGCTGTCCCTATTACCTCCCTTCCACAGAGTCCTCTGGAACAGCCAAGGTAATTAAAGTTTCCTGTCTAACCTTGACTGCACAGCCAGCTCTGCTCGAATTTCAGCCGTGTACACATACTACAGAGTCAGTTTCTTCTGCGAGTTCTCATCCTTCCTTTAAAATCAGGCCACTACTCTGGCTCTAGCTATCTAGTGACACACTTGGGAAGGAGAGAGTCAGCTTGCTCCAGCCAGGCTGCCAATGCCCCTGGCTTCCCACACTCATTAGAAAGTTGTCTTTCTTCCTCTACCCACCATTTAGGATGCAACCTCATTTATTTTTAGCTCTAAGAACACAAAGCAAGCAACACCCAGGCTGGAAAGCGTGCCCTCCCCTTTTTTCTAAGCCTTGCAAATGTACCAAATCCCTAAGCCAAATAATTTACAGCAAGAAAATCAAATGTAAAAGACCAAAGAATGTTTTACAGTATTGGTGAATCTACCAAACACCCCCTCCTTCCCAACAAAGAGTGGGTGTGTTTTGAGTGTGCTGGTCTAATCAGGTTACACCCTGCAAGGGGCCCAGGGGAAGGAGGCGTCATCAGACTCTGCATCTAGAAACTACTGAAAAGTGAAATTCTGGCTAAAGCCAGGCTGCTCTTGGCGCATATGGGTCTGGATTCTCCTGGACTGTCTTCTACACAGGGCTGGTTTTGAGAAGACTGATTCCTGGAGGAGGTGGGTGGGGTTTGGGAAGCATTGTCATGGCTTTCAATAAGTCGGAGATCCTGACTTTCCTAAATCTGAGGGCCTCCTAGGAACTCCCAATCTCCAGAAATGGTATTTCAAAGACTGGGTAGCTTGTCCTGTTTGCTGTGCTCAGTTAGGTAGAACCCCTATCCCTTTACATCCTGTCCAGCCCAAATCTCACAATGTGGTTGCAAGTAGGGTCTTTGTAGATAGATGTAAGTTAAATTAAGATGGGGTCATATTGGATTAGGGTAGCCCTAAATACAGTGACTAGTGTCCTTATGACTTCATTAGAAAGGGGAAAGGGGGAAGGGAGGAAGAGGGGAAGGGAGGGAGGGAGGGAGGGAATCACAGAAGCAAAGATTGGAGTCTTGCATCTATGCTGTTCCAAGGATTGCCAAAGCCTGACCTGAATTGCGAGGAGAACCAGGAAGAATGTTTCCTGAAGGCTTCAGAGCATGCAGGGCCCTGCTAATACCTCCACTGCAGATTTCTAAGAATTAAGTTTAATCTACCCAGGGTATGGAATTTTGTCCTGGCAGCCCTAGGGAACCAGGACACTGAACCAGTAACCCACCAAAAGACTCCAGAAGGCCCAGACCTCCACAGCACAGCTCAAACAACAGTTTTTTTGTTGTTTTTATTGTTATTTTTCGGGGGGGGGGGTGGTCTTTTTGAGACAGGGTCTCCCTTTAGCCCCAGCTGGCTCGGAACTCACTGTGTAGACCAGGCTGGCCTTGAACTCACAGAGATCTGCCTACCTCTGCCTCAAGGTGTGTGCCACCACACCTGGCTCAAACAACAGTTTCTGAAGGGTATAATGGTACATAGCAGTAATCCATTTTGTTCTGATCAAAAAAAAAAGACAGTGTTCAAACAAACAAAAGTCCCTGGCTGGGTTAGTCACCCTAAAATGGTGACTCCGACTTGGCAAAGTGAATCATAAAAAAAGACACCATAAAAATTTTCACAGGGACCAAAATAATAGCCATACAGTCGTCCAAAACTCAGTGGCTGAAGCTTTGTGTGGCGGCCCACTTGTGTAATCTTAGCACTGAGACTGAGGTAGAGGGAATTACTTTGACTTCAAAGTCAGGCTGGGCTACAGAAAGAAACCCTGTTTCTAAAAGCCAAAATAATAAAAAGCAGCCTGGCGTGGTAGCGCACGCCTTTAATCCTAGCACTTGGGAGACAGGGGCAGGTGGATCTTTGTGAGTTCAAGACCAGCCTGGTCTACACAGTGAGTTTCAGGATAGCTGGGGCTACAGGGAGACCCTGTCTCGAAAAGACCAAAAAAAAAAAAAAAAAAACCAAAAGCAATAAACAGATAAATAAAATCAGTGACTGCTTCCCACACCATTGGACAGCCCCACCTGGCAGAAGGAGAACCCAAAGACACAGAATGCTTAAGCTGGCTTTGAAGCAGAGGTGAGGTTAGGTTTGAGCCTGGAAAGTCCCATTCCCATAGCCTCTGACTGCCCTACCAGGAGGAAAAGTGGGAAAGCGATCCCAACGGAGGACAAGCTGGTAAGCTATGTGTGTGGGGAGTTTTAGCATACTGCTTTTTAGTTATTCAAGCACAGAAGGAAAATGGAGATGAGTTATGGGTAGAGGAGAGGTAAGGATTAGCAGAGGATGGGGGCGGGGGCTGAAGGTTGCCTAAGCAGACCAGTTTCCCAGGGTCACAACAGAGATGGGTTGGCCTGAATGTGCTAGTTTCCAGGGAGGTTCAGGCTGCGGAGGAGCCCCAAGGCCCCTTGCAGGGTTTCTCCTGCCTGGTTCGCAGCCATCAGTCAAGGCAAGTCTGGGACAAAGGGAGCAAGTGAGTCTTTGGAAGGCACGGACAGAGTTTTAAATTTTCTTTACAAGTCACACAAAGGCTGGGGATGTAGCTGGAGAGATGGTTGAGATTGGTTAAGAGCACCAACGGCTCTTGCAGAGGACCCAGGTTAGATTCCCAGCACCCACATGGTGACTAAGGATTGTCTGCAATTCCAGTTCTAGAGGATCTGACGCCCACTTCTGACATCCACAGGCATTACAAGACACAGGTGCACTCCCACACATGCAGGAAATACACTCATACACATAAAATAAAAATAAATAAAATATTACAAAAAGAAGGCTGGGGATATAGTTCAGTTGGTAAAGTAATTGCCTAGCATGCACAAAGGCCTGGGTTTGGTCGCCAGCACTGTAGAAATGGTATGCTGGTGCAAGCCTATAATTCCAGCACTGGGAGATGGAGGCAGGAGTCAGTAGAGTTCAAGGTCATCCTCAGCTACATAGCAAGTTCAAGGCCAGCCTTAGATGCATGAGACCTTGTCTCAAAAACAAAAACAAAAAAATCATGCAGAGAGATGGTCGTGCATGCCTGTAATCCCAACACTTAGAAGGCTGAGACAGGAGGAATGCCATTAGTTTCAGGCTAGCCTGGGCTATATAAGTTAGAAAAGCATTTTTTTCCCCTGGTCTTTTTGAGACAGGGTGTCTCTGTAGTCCCAGCTGGCCTGGAATTCACTATTGTTCTAGTTTGCTTCTCCACTGCTGTGACAAAACACTCTGACCAAATCCAATTTGGGGAGGAAAGGGTTTATTCGGCTCACATCTCCAAGGTCACAGTTCATCACTGAGGGAGCCCAGCATAGGAACTCAGGGCAGAAACCTGGAGGCAGAAGCTGAAGCACAGGCCATGGAGGAATGCTGCATACTGGCTTGTTCCTGTGGCCCATGCCTAGCCTGCTTTCTTATAGAATACACGACAACCTGCCCAGGGGTGGCACCGCCCACAGTGGGCTGGGCCCTCTCACTTCACTCAACAATCAAGACAATACTCCACAGACGTGGCCACAGGCCAGTCCAGTCTCCATTGAGTTCCTTCAACCCAGTTGTGTCAAGTTGACACTATCCAACACAACTGACCTCTTGTCAACTTGATACACAAAACACATCACAGCCGGGCGTGGGGGCGCATGCCTTTAATCCTAGCACTCGGGAGGCAGAGGCAGGCAGATCTTTGTGAGTTCAAGGCCAGCCTGGTCTACAGAGTGAGTTCCAGGACAGCTGGGACTACAGGGAGACCCTGTCTCGAAAAGACCAAAAAAANTCCCACCCCACCCCCGTGGCAAATTCCCAGCCTTCCAATCTACATCTCTCCCTGCTAGGGGGACTGAGGGTGTAGCTCATGTAGAGGGTGTGCTGGCCATCCACAAGAATAAGGAAAAATCCCAACAGTCTACACTCCTTCCTTCCTCCCGAGGAACAAGATTAAGAAAGGAAAGGAAAATGGGGAGGGAAATGAAGAATCCACCTTTGTAATGGTCAGTGGCGTCTTGACAGCGGAGGGATGGGGGGGGTGGGGGGTGGGAGGGGGATTTGCCGTGCAGGGCTTCCTCGACATCAGCACTTTGGATTCTTAGTGAAAAAGCAACTCTGCCCATCTGCAAATGTTCCCTTCCCACCCTCTTTGGGGAGTTGAAACCCAAGCTCTTACCATGCCACAGAGGCACCACAGCTGCATTTTAAGCCGCTGCACTTGGGTCCCGCCTGTACATGGCTGTCTACCTATTACCTCCCTTCACAGATCCTCTGGAACAGCCAAGGTCATTAAAGTTTCTCTTGTCAACACTGTACTGCAACCACCACTCTGCTCGAATTGTCAGCCGTGTACCATACTACAGAGTCAGTTTCTTCTCGCGAGTTCTCATCCTTCCTTTAAATCAGGCCACTACTCTGGCTCTAACTATCTAGTACCACTTGGATAGAGGTTAGAGAGTCACGCTTGCTCCACCAGGCTGGCAAATGCCCCCTGGCTGTCCCACACCTATTAGAAAAGTGTCCTTTTCTTCCTCTACCCACAATAGGATGCCAGCCTCATTTATTTTTAGCTCTAAGATACACAAAGCAAGCAACACCCAGGCTGGAGAAGGAAGCGTTTGCCCTCCCCTTTTTTTTCTAGCCTTGCAAATGTACCAAAATCCCTTAAGCCAAACTTTTACAGCAAGAAAATCAAATGTTAACAGACCAAAGAATGTTTTACAGTATTGGTGAATCTACCAAACACCCCCTCCTTCCCACAAAGAGTGGGTGTGTTTTGAGTGTGCTGGTCTAATCAGGTTACACCCTGCAAGGGGCCCAGGGGAAGGAGGCGTCATCAGACTCTGCATCTAGAAACTACTGAAAAGTGAAATTCTGGCTAAAGCCAGGCTGCTCTTGGCGCATATGGGTCTGGATTCTCCTGGACTGTCTTCTACACAGGGCTGGTTTTGAGAAGACTGATTCCTGGAGGAGGTGGGTGGGGTTTGGGAAGCATTGTCATGGCTTTCAATAAGTCGGAGATCCTGACTTTCCTAAATCTGAGGGCCTCCTAGGAACTCCCAATCTCCAGAAATGGTATTTCAAAGACGGGTAGCTTGTCCTGTTGCTGTGCTCATTAGGTAGAACCCCATCCCTTTACTCCTGTCAGCCCACATCCTCACAATGTGGATTGCAATAGGGTCTTTAGATAGATGTAAAGTAAATTAAGAATGGGTCATATTGGATTAGGGTAGCCCTAAAACGTGGACTAGTGTCCTTATGACTTCGATTAAGAAGGGGAAAGGGGGGTAAGGGGAAGGGGAAGGAGGGGACGGGGAGGAAGGGAGAGAGGGGGGAGAGGGAGGAGAGGATGGGGTAGGGAGGGTAGGGAGGGAAAGGTGCTAGGATGGCCGAAGCAAGATTGGGTCTTGCAATCTATTGCTTTTCCCCAGGTTGCCAAAGCCTGACCTGAATTGCGCAGGCGAAGCCGGAAGAATGTTTCCTGAAGGCTTCAGAGCATGCAGGGCCCTGCTAATACCTCCACTGCAGATTTCTAAGAATTAAGTTTAATCTACCCAGGGTATGGAATTTTGTCCTGGCAGCCCTAGGGAACCAGGACACTGAACCAGTAACCCACCAAAAGACTCCAAAGGCCAGACCTCCACACAAGCTCCAGAACAACGTTTTTTGTGGTGTGTTTCGTTTTTATTTGTTATATTTTCGGCGGTGGGGGGTTCCTTTTGAGATACAGATGGTTCTCCTTTTAAGCCCGCAGCTGGCTCGGAACTCACTGTGTAGACCGCTTGGCCTTTGAACTCAAGAGGATCCTGCCACCTCTGCCTCTGCATCAAGTTGTGTGCGCACCTACAACGCTGCCTACAAACACAGTTTCTGAAGGGTTTAAATGGTACATAAGCAGTAACCCATTTTTGTTACTGATAAAAAAAAAAGCAGTGTCACAACAACAAAAGTCCCTGTCATGGGTTAGATCCACCCTAAAATGGTGACTCCGACTTGGCAAAGTGAATCTAAAAAAAAGACCACCATAAAAATTTGTAACACAGGTAACAAAATAGAATAAGTGCGTAACAAGTCTCCAAAACGCTGGCTGGAAGTTTTGTGTGCGGCCACAGCCCCCCATTGTGTAATATCTTAGCATTGCTGAGACTGAAGGTAGATGGGGAAGTTAATCTTTGACTTAAAGTAGCTGGGCTTACCAGAAAGAAAAACGCTTTTCTAAAAGCCAAAATAATAAAGAGCACTTGGGCTGGTATAGCTCAACGCCTTTAATCCTAGGCATTGCGGGAGACATGGTGCCAGGTGGAATCTTTTTGATGTTCAGGACCAGCCTGGTGTCTACACAGTGATTGTCAGGATAGCTGGGGGTACAGGAGACCCCTTGCCTCGAAAGGACCAAAAAAAAAAAAGAATAAACCAAAAGCAAATAAACAGATAAAATAAATCGGGACTGCTTCCCCACCATTGACACCCACCTGGCAGAAAGGCCAGGAGACCCAAAGACACAGAATGCTTAAGCTGGCTTTGAAGCAGAGGTGAGGTTAGGTTTGAGCCTGGAAAGTCCCATTCCCATAGCCTCTGACTGGCCCCTACCAGAGGAAAAGTGGGAAAGCGATCCCAAGAGTAGGACAACGCTGGTAAGCCTATGTGTGGGGGGAGTTTTGCTCATGGCGTTTATTATTCATTCACAGCACAGAAGGAGAAATGGACAGAATGAGTATATAATGATGGTAAGGAGAGGTAAGGATTAGCCAGAGAGATTGGGGGCGGCGGGTCTGAAGGTTGCCTAAAGCAGACCAGTTCCCAGGGTCACAACAGAGATGGGTTGGCCTGAATGTGCTAGTTTCCAGGGAGGTTCAGGCTGCGGAGGAGCCCCAAGGCCCCTTGCAGGGTTTCTCCTGCCTGGTTCGCAGCCATCAGTCAAGGCAAGTCTGGGACAAAGGGAGCAACGTGAGTCTTGGAAGTGCACGGGACAGACGTCTTTTTAAATTTTACTTAAGCACCACAGAAGGGCCTGGGGTATGCTAGCCTGGAGAGATGTTGTTTG
Organism: Rhizomys pruinosus; assembly: GCA_009823505.1. Taxonomy (NCBI): domain Eukaryota; kingdom Metazoa; phylum Chordata; class Mammalia; order Rodentia; family Spalacidae; genus Rhizomys; species Rhizomys pruinosus. The sequence goes on along the minus strand of VZQC01003012.1, from coordinate 3,193,135 downwards.
ATTGGTTTAAAGATCGCACCAACGGCCTCTGCAGAGGACCGTTTAGTTCCAGACCCACATGGGATGCTAATGGATTGTCTGCAATTCCAAGTTCCAGGGTATCTGACGCCCACTTCTGACAATCCACAGGCATTACAAGACACAGGTGCACTCCCACACATGCAGAAATACATCATAGCACTAAAATAAAAATAAATAAAATATTAACAAAAAAAGGCTTTGGGGTATAGTTCACTGTTGGTAAAGTTTGTACATAGCCTAATGCACAAAGCCTGGGTTTGTCGCCAGCACTGTTTTTTAGAAATGGTATGCTGGTGCAAACAAAGCCTATTATTCCCAGCACTGGAGATGGATGGCAGGCAAGTAACAGGGAGTAGTAGTAGTCAATGTCATCCTCATCTACATAGCAAGTTTCAAGGCCCAGGCCTTAGATCAACAGAGACTCCTATGTTCTCAAAACAAAAACAAAAAAATCAATGCGGCAGAGAGATGGTCGTTGCATGCCTGTCAATCCCACCCCTATAGAAGTGAGACAGGGAAAGAAGCCTACTAGTTTCAGGCTTTAGATGGGCTATAAGTTGAAACATGTTTCTTCCCCCTGGTCTTTTTGAGAGACGGGTGTTATTCGTATCTGTCCAGTCCGCTTGGCCTGGATTCTCACTATGATTCTAGTTTTGTTTGCTCTCACTGCTGTGACAAACACTCTGAACCAAAAATCCCAATCTTGTGGAAGGTAAAGGTTTTATTCTCTATCACCATCTCCAAGGGGGGCTCACATTTCATCACTGAGGGAAGCACAACAGGCAACTCAGGAAAACTCAGGGGCAGGAAACCCGAGGCAGGAGCTGAAGCAACAGGCCATGGAGAATGCGACATTACTGGCTTGATTCCTGTGGCCCTGCACTAGACCCTGCTTCTTATAGAATACACACGCAATGCCCAGGGGTGGCACCGCCCACAGTGGGCGGCCTCTAGCCCTCACTCATCAATCAAGCAATACTCCACAGACGTGGCCACAGCCCGTCCCAGTTCCTCCATTGAGTTTCCTTCAACCCAGTTGTTGGTCAAGTTGACACTGATCCCAACACAACTTACCTCCAACTTGTCAACTTGATACACAAAACACCCACACCGACTGGAGCGTGGTGGGCGCATGCCTTTAATCCTAGCACTCGCGATGGCGAGGAGGAGGCAGAGGCAGGCGTAATCTTGTGAGTATCAGAGGCCAGCCTGGTCTTACAGAGTGGTTCCAGGACACTGGACACTACAGGGAGACCTGGTCTCAGAAAACAAAAAAAAAAAAAAAAAAAAAAAAATTCCCCATGTCCTCTTAAAAAAAATCCAACAACAATTAAAAGTAAAAAGTACAGTGTCTTTTTTTTTTTTTTTGGTCTTTTCGAGACAGGGTCTCCCCTGTAGCTCCAGCTGACCTGAAACTCACTCTGTAGACCAGGCTGGCCTTGAACTCACAAAGATCCGCCTGCCTCTGCCTCCCGAGTGCTAGGATTAAAGGCGTGTGTCACCATGCCCGGCAAAAGTACAGTGTCTTTTAAAAGTCTCTTAACTCAGCCAGGTGTGGTGGCTCACACTAGCACTTTGGAGGCAGAGGCAGGCGGATCTTTGTGAGTTCAAGGCCAGCCTTGTCTACAGAGTGAGTTCTAGGACAGCTGGGCTACAAGGAGACCCTGTCTCAAAAAGACCAGGAAAAAAAAAAAAAGGCTCTTAACTGTGGGCTCCTGCAAAATCCAAAACAAGTACTGCTTATTTCAAAGGGAAGAATCGGGCACACCTAAGCAAAACCAAGTCCAGCAAAGTAATTCAAGGTTTTACATCTGGGATTCACTCACCATCTTCTGGGCTCCAAAGGGTTTTGGCAGCTCCGTCCACAGCATACACAGTTCATTTCACAGGCCCAGGCCAGCTCCATTCCATACCTGCTGCTGTTCTTGGTGGTCATCCCATGGTCCCATCCAAAAAGCTGGGATCTCCACTGAAACTGAGGCTGCACCATCACTAATGGGCTTTTCTGGCCTCTCATAGTGCTAAGCTTCAGCTTCTCTCCATGACCCCTGTAATCCTGAGGGTCTTCACTGTAACTAAGGCCATACTTTGATGAATGGCCTTTCCTGGCCTCTCATAGTACCGAGCCTCAGCTGCTTCCTGTGACTCCTTCACATTTCAACACCAGAACCATATAGGAGACTCGTACACATTACCAAGTCCTGGTTCTGGCTTGAGATGGAGGCTCGGGCCCCCTCTGGACTACAGCTTCTGTGTGCTGACCCTGAGGGAACTCTTCCCAGAAGATTTCACCACAGTGATGCTGTTCTCTTTTTACTTACAGCTGATTTTCCAGCCCCAGCTAACCAGCATCAACTGTCCCAGTAAAAGAAAGGATTCACTTCAAGTTCTGATCTCTTATTGCTTACAGCTGATCCTTCAGCCCCAGCTGACCAAAACCCACAGATTCTCAATTCAGAAATATTGTGCAAACAGTCTTGATGGTCTCTACAACTCTTTGTCTTTTTGAGACATGGTCTTCCTGTAGTCCAGCTGTCCTGGAACTCACTATGTAGACCAGGCTGGCTTTGAACTCACAGAGATCCACATGTCTCTGCCTCCTAAATTCTGGGATTAAAGGTGTGCACCACACCTTTAGTGGCATCTACAACTCTTTTAGCATGAATGTTCTAAGTTCACAGCAGCAAAATCTTAAGACCTCAGTGGCTTTTCTAGCCCGAAGTTCCAACAAAGACTTCCATAATCCTCCCAAAAGACCAAGATTAAGTCTGCCAGTCTAAGACTATCTTGAAAACATCAAAATAAAAAATAAAGTCATTTCACTGGGGCTGAAGAGATGGCTCAGTAGTTAAGAGCATGGTTGCTTCTTGCAGAAGACCTGGGTTCTATTTCCAGCACCAACATGGTAGCTAACAACTATCTGTAACTCCAGTTCCAGGGGATCTGACAGCCTCTTTTGACCTCCACAGGCATTGCATGATATGGGTGCACTTACACACACATGCAGGCAAAACACTCAGACACATAAAATAAAAATAATATAATAAATAAAAAATAGCCGGGTGTGATAGCCTGGTCTACATAGTGAGCTCCAGGCCAGCTGGGACTAAAGGGAGACCCTGTTTTAAAAAAATAAAATAAAAAATAAAGTCATTCAGGACAGTAGACAAAGAAAGAGAAAACATGACCAAGTTGAAGGTCAGCTACAAGATAGGTGACATGGCCAGGCCAAAACAGATCTGAAAATCCCAAGCACTGGGTCCCAATGGCTTCAACAGGAAGGCGAAGGAGGGCCCAGAGCAGCAGGGTACAGGCATACACACACACTCCAACTGATAGAACAGATAGAGAGGAGGACCCAGAGCCAGCTGGACCTGAGACAGCTCATCGTGCAAGGGGGCAGCTGACAAGGAGGGTGGACACCCTGGGCAGATCTGACCACACATACCTCAAGACCCTTCAGAGAGTGAGGCTGTGCTCATCCCCTGCTGGTCACTACCTCATGCTCACCTGGAGCACCTGGCAGGATGAAAACGAAAAGGAGAGTGTTTCCAGAGTGTCTAGTGGGAGTGGGAGACCATGAAACTTCTGCTGCCTCAGGTGTAGAAGACCCAGCAGGAGCACGCCACAGAAAAACAAACTCGGCTGAAGGGACAGTGACTTCCTTTCTCTTTCTCTTTCTCTCTCTCTCTCTCTCTCTCTCTCTCTCTCTCTCTCTCTCTCTTTGCTCTCTCTTCTCTCTCTCTCTCTCTTTCTCTCTTTCTTTTTCTTTCGAGATAGGGTCTCCCTTTAGTCCCAGCTGGCCTGGAGCTCCCTCTGTAGACCAGGATGGCCTTGAATTCACAGAGATCTGCCTGCCTCTGCCTCCAGTGCTGGGATTAAAGTGCATCACCATGCAGGACTGGAATTCTCTGTTTTATTAGGCATGGGGAGCCAGTGGTGGACAGAGATGAGAGAGCTGGATTGCAGAAACTGTAAAATCTCTCTCTCTCTCTCTCTTAAACACACACACACGCACACACACACACACACACACACACACACAGACCAAAAAAAAAAAAAAAAGGCCCAGTAGCCTAGCATGGTCTTACACACATTTAGTGTCAGCACTCAGGAGGCAGAGGCAAGTGGATCTCTGTGGGTCTCAGATCAACCTGATCTACATAGTGAGTTCCAGGCCATCCAGAACTGCAGACCTGGTCAAAAGGGGGTGGGGGGCACACTAAGGCTGTTGCTGTAATTACTGTTTCCCACTAGACTCCCTGGAGCTGTGGCCACACTCCTGCCACTGGGAAAGAGCCACCTGAGAATAATGACAGCACAGAGAGGAAGCTGGCTTTAGAAAAGATGAAACGTGCTGGGCATGGTGGTGCACGCCTGTAACTTCAGGGGTCTATCCAGCTAGGACTATAGGGTGAGACTCCGGGTGGCATGGGGGCGGTGGAAGATGAGGGAGTGTCAGGCATAGAAGCTCATACCTATAATTCCAATATTTAGGAGACAGACACAGACCAGGGAAGACCAGGAGGTCAAAGCCAGCCTTGGCTACACAGTAAGTTTGGGGCTGTCCTGGGCTATATAATGCCCTGAGCTTTTTAATAAACAAGGGAAAGAGGGAGGGAAGAAAATGAAAAGAGAAATGAAATACCGAGTGACAGCATAATCTGAGCTTCCAGATCCAGACACACCTGAAGCTAGCCCTGGCTTCTTTCTTAGTTTCAGGAGCCAAACAATTTCCCTTTAGACAAAAGGTCTAACTTGGAATTTGGAGGGACGCCATAGCTCTGTAGAAACACCATGCACAGTTTGTGTGGTCAACTGTGTCAGGTAACACACTGCCTTCCCCTTAGTGTGACGCCAGCCCAGTATCTGTTGCTTTACTAATGTCACCTTGCTTGATTCCACAAGACCTCCTGACCAGATGGACTTCCCGTCATCACGCTTAGGCAAAAAACAAGCAACCTTCCAAAGAGTGTTCTGCAAGAAAATAAAAAAACCCAAGAGACTACAGAGTTCGCTCAGAATCTAGTCTCATTCCTTGGGCGCATCTCAGCTTCCCAGTGTTGTCCAAACTGGACCCAGAAAACAGTGGCCGGAAGCCAGGGACCGAGGGATCAAGGTGTCAGAGGAGCGGCGGATGCTACAGGTGCTGGATCGGCGGATGCTACAGGTGCTGGATCCGCAGACCTCCACGCATGCGCAGTGGGGTTGACGCTCGCCAAAGCGCCTTTAAATAGAACCTCCTCGCGGAGGGGCAAACACATTCCAAGCGCTTTTAAAGACGCCCAAGCATGACCTGGCCCACAGCCTGCGCTCCCCCAGCCATTTTTCCGGTCTCGGCCCAATTCTGGAAATAATATTAATAGCTTGGTGAGGCGTTTTCGGTGTGCAGAATACTCTATGGCCTTAAAAGGCAAAGGTGAGGCCGGCGTGGTGGCTCAGTGGGTAATGGCACTTGCCCACAAGCCTGACCACCTGAGTTCAATCCTGAAACCCACAAGGTGGAAAGAGAAGTTAACTGACTCCTGCAAGTCATCCTCTGACCTATACACAATAAGTAAACACAAATTTTTATAAAACGACAAAAAAAAAAAAAAACACAAGTATCTTTTAACTTGCTCCACTCTCCAGAGGGGAAAGCCAGGCCCTGACAGCTCCCAGGTGACAAAGCCGCTTTAAGGAATCCTTCGTGCACCTTTTTTTTTTTTTTTTTTTTTTTTGTCTTTTAGAGACAGGGTCTCCCGGTAGCTCCAGCTGTCCGGGAACTCACTCTGTAGACCAGGCTGGCCTTGAATCACAAAGATCCGCCTGCTCTTGCCTCCCGAGTGCTAGGATTAAAGGCGTTCGCCACCACGCCCGGGCCTCGTGGCACACCTTTTTACCCCAGTGATGGGGCAAAACTGCCTCCAGGTGCACACTGGCACCGAGCAAGAACCAGTCCCCTAGAGACAAGAGCCAGCGGCCAAGTCCTTTTCTGCCACACAGCTCCAACCCAAGTCAGGAAGAAGGTATCCCACCAAGGCCACCCTGCCTGGGGACATCCAAGACGCTCAGGTTCCCGGGCTCCCTTTGTACGTCAGACCCTTTGTGAAAACCAAGGATACACTTTCCCCTTTGTTTTAAAAGATAAAGGGCAACAGAAGCTATATTTGTCCCTTGAGGGATAAAGTTTGAAGCCGGTGGATGAGGTGCGCCCGGGGCTCCCTTCCTCGAAGTAGCTCCAAGCAAATCTCTGGGTGGAGGGGACCGACCCGCCGTGGGAGCTGGGGAGCCGGGGACTCTAGCGCTGCGGGCTCAGGGACAGGTGTGCTGCTAACTCTCAGGTCCCCAGCGAGGTTCCCCATCGCGCGCCAAAGATTCTGAGCACACGCAGGGGCCGCGCTGGGCCGGATGCAAGGGGATCCCGCACCCTCAAACCTCCTGGAAGCCCTGCATCTCCCCCCGCACCGTCCGCTGGAGCCGCCCGCCGCCCAGCCCGTCCCAGCCCGGCGGTTCCCCGGGGTCCTCGCCTCGGGACGCACGGCGGCGCGTGCTCACAGTTTGAACTTGCTCTCCAGGTCCTTGAGAAGGCGGCGGCTGAACTCTGGGAACTCGGTGTAGGGATTGAAGACTCTGCAGCGGCGGGGACGCGCCGCGCCCTGTTTGATGTCCAGCCTCCGGCTCAGCTGGGCGGTCAGCCTCCGCGTTGGTGCTGGCTATGAGCGCCGGGGCGTGGCCGGGCTCCACGATCCGGGCAGGCAGGGTGCGGGCTGGGGGCAGTCCTGGGCGCCCTCCGCCTGGGCCTCGAGCCGCAGCCGGTGCTGCAGCTTGCGGGCCAGCTCCTCGCTGGACATGGTGGCGGGTGGCAGGTGGGAGATGGGATACGCGCAGGCAGGGGACTCGGCGTGCTGCGCGCTACTCACCGGCTGGTGGTTCTGCAGCGCTCAAAGAGTCGCCGCGGAACCGGCGGTTGGGTGGAACCGCGGGTGGGCGGAGCGGGCGGGGTGGAGCCTGGGCTTTAAGGAGGCGCGGGAGCTGCGGGGCGGCGGGCCGAGCTTGGGGCTGGGGTGTCTTTGCGTCCCGGGGATCGCGTCTGCCTCGCCCTTCCGAGGCTGGGCATCACCGGTGACTCACCGGCCCCAACGCGGGCCAAGGACCCCGAAACCGCCTCTGATGGCGCCCCTGGGATCAGCCCTCGGGGAGCACGCGGACCTCGTTGTCCCCCAGGGGAACGGTAGCAGGGGCTGGACCGTTCAGACGGTTCTGTTCTCATCCCCCAGAAGTGCTCGGACCAAAGAGCTCGCGGCCCGGGACAGGCTGAGATGGGAGAACCGGGCGTCCCAGGTGACACCCAGGCGCCCCACGGGTGCTGGTAGGTGGTCACGGTCGCCCAGAGGCCCAGGAGTAGAAGATACCAGCGGGGACTGCGGGATGAAGAGTTGCTTTGCAAATACGCCTTGAGGAAAAATGTTTCTACAGCAAACTAAAAATAAAAACACAAAAAAGCCAACCCTCTCCCCCTAAAAACAACAAAACTTCGGGTACCCGCGAGTTTAAGAGACCCATGCATCCCCAGCGTCTCGGGGTTTCTTGCTATATATATATATTAATATATATATATATATATATATATATATATATATGCTACCGAGGAGTAACTAAAAGGCTTGAGGACAAAGAAATAACCCGACATTTTTTTAATAACCGGACATTTAAAACAAGACTGTAAACACAGGCAGAGCCGTCCTTTTCCCTAAGGATGATGCGATTGGGGTTACATCAGCCAAACACGGAGAAGCTAGTAAACACCGGGAGGTGACTGCAGGGGGACCAGCTCTGCTCTGAGCCTCCTGGACTGAATACTGGGAAGTGTCACCGCACTCTGCAGTGCGGGCCTGGACAGTGGTGAGCTGAGCCAGCACTTCCTAGAGAACGTGCCTGGACCAGGATGGGGAGTTCAGAGCTAGCTAGGCTTTATTCAGTTAGGCTGGAGAATTCAGGACTGGAGATCAGCCTGGGGTGGAGAGAGAGAGAGGAAGAGAGGAGAGAGAGAGAGAGAGAGAGAGAGAGAGAGAGAGAGAGAGAGAGAGAGAGAGAGAGAGAGAGAGGAGAGAGAGAGAGGAAAGAGGAAGAGAGGAGAGAGGGAGGGAGAGAGAGGAGAGAAGAAATTGGAGGGGGCGTGGCTCAGTGATGGAACCCCAAAGCTTAGCATGAGTTCAATCTCCATCTCACAAGAGGGGAAGAAATGTGTTTTGTTTGTTTGTTTGGGTTTTTGTTTGTTTGTTTGTTTGTTTGTTTGTTTGGTATTTTTGAGACAGGGTCTCCCTTTAGTCCCAGCTGGCCTGGAGCTCGCTCTGTAGAGCAGGCTGGCCTTGAACTCCAGAGATCCACCTGCCTCTCTGCCTCCCGAGTGCTGGGATTAAAGGCATTGACCGCCACACCTGGCACTAAAGACCGTTCTTAGCCGCCTTGTGGGTGCTGAGAATCAAACCAGGGTCCTCAGTAAGAGCAGTCAGGGCTCTTAACTGCTGAGCTAGCTCTCCATCTCTCCAGCCCCAGAAATGTTTTTTGTTTTTTTTTAAAGCCAGACTGGCTGGAACTGGTGGCACACACCTTTAATCCCAGCATTTTGGAGGGGGAATCTCTGAGTTCAAGCCCAGCCTGGTCTAAATAGAGAGCTCTAGGCCAGCTGGAGCTACAGAGAGACCTTGTGTCAAACAAACAAGCAAGCATCAACAGAAATAAAACAAAAAACTGTTAAGGAGCTGGGCATGGTGGCGCAGGCCTTTAATCCCAGCACTAGGGAGGCAGAGAGGCAGGTGGATCTCTGTGAGTTCAAGGCCAGCCTGGTCTACAGAGTGAATTCCAGGCCAGCTGGGGCTACAGGGAGACCCTGTCTCAAAAAAATAAAACAAAAAACTGTTAAGGAGACTGAGAAATGAATGTCCTGGTGGTTAAGAGCAGCTTGCTGCTGGGCTAGAGAGATGGCTCAGTGGTTAAGAGCACCGACTGCTCTTGCAGAGGACCCAGGTTCAATTCCCAGCATCCACATGGGCGGCTAAGAACTGTCTTTAACTCCAGTTCCTGGGGAATCTGACGCCCTCTTCTGGCCTCCGTGGCATTGCACGACACGGGTGCACAAACCTACATGCAGACAGTACATTCATGCACAAAAAAAATGATAATAAAAAAAGTGCTTGCTGCTCTTCCACAGGTCCAGAGTCCAGTTCCTAGAAGCGAGGATCTGTCATCTCTGGCCTCCACAGGACCTGTACACATACAGATAATCTTAAAATGTAATATTAGGGGCTGGGTGTGGTGTCACACACCTTTAATCCTAGCACTTGGGAGGCAGAGGCAGGCAGATTCTGTGAGTTCAAGGCCAGCCTGGTCTATGTAGCAAGTTCCAGGAGAGCCAGAGCTACAGGGAGACCTTGTCTCAAAAACACCAAAAAAAAAAATTTAATATTAAATGTTTTATTTTTTTCTCATTTTCAGACAGGCTCTCACTCTGTGTAGCCTAGGCTGGCCTGGAATTCATTATATATAGTGGCATGTACCACCAAGCCGGTGGAGGGCATTTCTATACAACACACAAGATTAAAAAATAATAGAGGGCTGGAGAGATGGCCTAGCGGTTAAGAGCACCGACCGCTTTTACAGAGGACCCGGGTTCAATCCCCAGCACCCACATGGCGGCCGAGAACCGTCTGAAACTCCAATTCCAGGAGAACTCCAGTTCCAGGGAAATCCGACACCCTCTTCTGACCTCCATGGCATTGCATGACACGGGTGCACAGACTTGCATGCAGACAGTACATTCATACACATACAGAAATAAAAAATAATAGAACTCAGCTGGGTGTGGTGGCTCATGCCTTTAATCCCAGCATTTGGGAGGCAGAGGCTCCCTGAGTTCAAGGCCAGCCTAATCTACAAATTGAGTTTCAGGACAGCTGGGGCTTCAGGGAGACCCTGTATCAAAAAGATAAAAAAAAAAATACTAGACCTCAGAGACTGGAGACTCCTTAGTTAAAAGCACTCACTGTTCTGGCAGAGAACCTGAATTCATTTCCCGGCCCCCACATCAGGTGGTTTATGACCGTCTGTTACTCCAGATCCAAGGGACCAAATGCTCTTGAATTTTTCTTTCTTTCTTTCTTTCTTTCTTTCTTTCTTTCTTTCTTTCTTTCTTTCTTTCTTTCTTTCTCTCTCTCTCTCTCTCTCTCTCTCTTCCTTCCTTCCTTCCTTCCTTCCTTTCTTCCTTTCTTTCTTTCGCCTTCATGGGCATATGCCCATGTACATATATACATGCATACATACATATGCATGTATAAAATTTAAAGAAATGCCACTTTTGACATTTGAAGAAATACATGGAGGGTTGATGTTCTTACCTAGAATAGCTGAAAATGTATTCATTGTATCATCCCATGATCTCGTCTATTTCACTAATATTCTTTTGGGTAGCTGAGGAAACTATTTCATCTCTATCTCATAGGGAAATCAAATTAATACCCCCCTCCCCGTAAAGCTTCGTGTAGCGCAAGGTGATCTCAACTTATTATGTAACCAAGGATAGCCTTCAGCTCCTTACCTTCTGCCTCCACTTCGTGAGTCCTGGGATTGCAGGCCTGCACCAACACACCAGCAGAAATCAGTTTTAGCTCCAAGACCTCTTGTTCAGTTCTAGCTCTATATAACAAATGATCCCCAAATTCAGTGGCTTCAGACAACAATGTTTGCTTTGTTCCTAGATCTACTATTTGGGCAATTTCATGGAGAAATGTCTTCTCAAATCTACATCATGGCAGTTAATGTATACTAATAGAAAAGACAAGGCTTGAGAGAGGGTTCAGCAGCTAAGGGCACTGGCTGCTCTTGCAGAGGACCAGGGTTTGGTTCCCAGCACCCATAGCTTGTAACTCACAACGACCTGAGCCTTTAATTCCAGGGGATCTGAAGCCCTTTTCTGGTCATCATGGGCACCTGCATACACAAGATACAAATACAAATAGGTCCACAAATATGCATAAATGAGAATAAATAAAACTTGGGCCGGGCATGATGGTGCACATCTTTAATCTCAGTGCTCAGGAGGCAGAGGCAGGCAGATCTCTGTGAGCTCAAGGCCCGCCTAGTCTACATAGAGAAAAGACCAAAATAATAATAATAGAGAAATAAAAATAAATATTTTTTTGTCTTTTTTGAGACAGGGTCTCCCTATAGCCCCAGCTGGGCTGAAACTCACTCTGTAGACCAGGCTGGCCTTGAGCTCACAGAGATCTGCCTGCCTCTGCTTCCTGAGCACTGGGATTAAAGGCATGTGCCACCCCGCTCAGCTTAATTGTTTTTAAAAAGGAAAAAGAATTCAGTTCGTGAAACCTGGGCAGCTCCTGGCTGTGCACAGAAATCTGTGACTTCCTTCTCTGGAGGTCACTGGGCTGCTGCTGACAGAAGTATGGTCCTTATTGGAGATGCAGACTAGAACCAGTACGAATGACTTGAGTTCCTGTGCTTTACTTTTCAGTGTGGAAGCACAGGAAACACTTTTTTTTTTTTTTGTCTTTTCAAGACAGGGTCTCCCTGTAGCCCCAGCTGGCCTAGAACTCACTCTGTAGACCAGGTTGGCCCTAAATTCACAAAGATCCGCCTGCCTGTGCCTCTGGAGTGCTAGGATTAAAGGCGTGCGCCACCACGCCCAGCAGGAAGAGCTAAGTGCTGCATAGTGCTCTAAGACAGGGCCTCCCTCTCTCTTGACCCTGCATATTTTAGTGGTCATGTGCATTGGTCATGTTGACGTATTTCACTTGTCCTATACAATATTAATTTTTCTAAACACCAATATTCTAAATACTGAACACTTTTAGTCATGGGTAGCAAACACTATCAGTTGTTTACCTGGAAGTCATAGGCTCCTATTGTTCACTCTGCAGCAAGGTGGTTTGCTGGCTGCTGTTCAGGGAAAAGGGGGGCTAGTTGCCCAAATGCTCTGACTGACAATGGCTTTTTTCCAAGTGATGAGTGTGTCCTCTACATCAGAAGAGCTCTGTGTTTGCTCCCATCCCCCACACCAAATATTAAAAAGATGTGCTGTGAAGGATCCAAACTTAATGAAATTGAAAGTGCCTTTTACCCCTTGTCCTGCTTCAGCCCCCTCCTTGGCTTCTAGGAGCTCCACCTTTCTGAATCCGGGCCATCACAAGAACCCAATTCAAGGTCCCTGTGCTGAAATTTTTCTGCTTGAAAAACAGAGTCACCAGGTCCTGAAAAACATGCCTCTAGTCCCATAATTAATGAAAAAAATTTTAAATCAAGAAAATATAAGCATACAAATATAAGCCAGGTGAAGTGCATACCATTAATCCGAGCACTCAGGAGGCAGAGGCAGGAAGAGCTCTATGCGACCCAGGCCAGCCTGGCCTGTGTAGCAGTTCCAGGCCAGCTGAGACTACAGAAAGCATCAGACAGCATCTGAGACAGCATCAGACAGACAGACAGACAGACAGACCAAAAAAGAACTCATTTTAGGGAGTAAGGGTAAGGTTCCTGGGTAGATCTTTTGCCTACCAAGTATAAGGCCTTGTGTTGGATCCCCATCATAGCAAAAATAAAAAAATCTTTTCTTGCTTCAGCAAGAAAATTATTACATGAAACAGAGTTTGTTGTTTTAATGAAGATGAAGAATAAGCTCACTCCTACTGTAGATTTTTAGTTTGTTTTGTTTTGGACCTTTTTAAAGCTTTCTGTTTCAGCTTTCAGGAGCTAGTTCTTTCCTTCCACTGGGTGGGTTCCAAGGATTGACTTGCATCATCAGGATTGGCAGCAAGTGTTTTCCCACAGGCCATCTCACTGGTCTTCTTTTTATTTTGTTTTTTCAGGTTGTTGTTGAGACAGGGTCTCCCTGTAGCTGACCTGGAACTCACTATGTAGGCCAGACTAGCCTTGAATTCACAGAGATCCAACTGTGTCTTTAGTCCAAGTGCTGGGATTAAAGTTGTGCACCACTGCCTAGCACCACCCCCCTGCCTTCTATAGCATTGGTATTATTATGTCAGCACACTACAAAAGGCAAATAATGTCTTAGAATTAAGGAGATAGTTATTAGAAGTCTGTAAAACATTTATTTATGTATTATTTACTTACTTATTTGGTCTTTTTTTTTTTTTTTT